>QGKV02000297.1:29865620-29925177 GCA_003260655.2 Brassica cretica
CCTTAAGGTCAGCAACCTTATTGATTTTAGTGCCAGAAGGTGGAATAGAGTTGCTTTGGAAGATCTTTTTGTTCCTTCGGATGTCAGGATCCTTCTACAGAATCAGCCAGTGGTTTCGAAACAAGATTTCTGGTCTTGGAAGTTTAACAAAAATGGGGCCTATTCGGTGAAGTCAGGGTATTGGCTTGCATCTCAAGGAAAATTTTTTGAGCTGAAACTTCAGATGGAAGCTCTTCCCTCTATTAATTGCTTAAAGGCCTTATCGTGGAAGATCTCTGCTCCCTCAAAGTTGCGTTGATTTGTGTGGAAAGTGCTTTCTGATGCATTACCTATTGCGGATCTGGTTCTAGAAAGAGGAATGAAGGGAGATGATAGATGTCAACTGTGTGGATTGGAGGGTGAATCCATTAATCACCTTCTGTTTCAGTGTGACCTAGCAAGGCAAACTTGGGCGATGTCCAACATTCCCTTACCTAAGAATGGGTTTCAGGACTCCTCTATTTTCTCCAATTTATACTTCATGTTCTATCTTCATAAGAATAGGCATGTTGAAGCCATTAATTCTCGGGTTTGGCCTTGGATTTTATGGTTTCTTTGGAAGAATAGAAATGGCTTCCTCTTTGAAGGTTCTTTATTTTCTCCATCGGACATCCTTTTGAAGGCACATGAAGAAGCTGAGCAATGGTTTATGGCTCAAGAGGTTGATGGAGAGGCTGAGGTTATGTTGATGAATCATGAACTTCAGGAATGTTCGCCAAAAGTGTCTTTTCCTAGGTTTGGATGGGTTAATTGTGAGTTTGCTATGGATTGGTGTAAGAAATCTGCAACGGTGGGAGCGGCTTGGTTGGTTAGAGATTCTCGTGGTTGGATTCAAGAACATAGTAGAACACTACAAGAAAACAGCAAGGATACTGAGGGAAAAAATCGTCGGAATTTCGTCGGAATAACGTTATTCCAACGACATACCGACAAAACAAGTCCTCGGAAATAATTCCTCGGAATTTCTTCTTTCCTCGGAAATCCCTCGGAATTTTCCGACGGAATTCCGAGGAAAAAAATTTCCGAGGAAATTCCGAGGATCACTAGTTTGTCGGAAATCTCCTCGGAATATACCGAGGGAGAACTTCGTCGGGATATTTCCTCCTAAGTTCATCGATCGATGCGTTTTTGGACATATATCCATCGATCGATCGGAATATACCGAGGGAAATCTTCCTCGGAATATTCCGAGGAACATGTCCCTCGGCATATTCCGAGGAACAGGTCCCTCGGTATATTCCGAGGAAAGGTGTCCCTCGGTATATTCCGAGGAAGATGTCCCTCGGAATATTCCGAACTTTTTTTTATAAACAGATCGATCGATGGATTTATGTCCAAAAACGCATCGATCGATCGAGTAAAAAATATAATTAATTTCCTCGGAATGTAAAAAATATTAATTTTTATAAAAAAATAAAATTTTTGAAATTTAAATTCGAAAATATAAAATTAAAATTAAAATTGAAATCATATTAATTAATATTCAAAGTTTCACAAATAAAAATAAAACATTCCGAGTTTTTGGAAAAAAAAAAANTGATACGATAAACCAAGACCAGCTACGAGTTTCTGAACCTCGTAGTATGAACCAGGAGCTACATTATCCTCGGGTAGAATACCTTTTACAAAATCAGCAATCGCATCCACACAGTCTTCAGCCAAATTATAATCTGTTTTAATGCCCATCAATCTTGTAGCAGATGATAAAGCTGAATGACCATCTCTGCAACCTTCGTACAATGGTTGCTTTCCAGCATCCAACATATCATAAAATCTCCTAGCTTGTGCATTGGGTAAATCTTCCCCTCTAAAATGATCATTTACCATCTGCTCAGTACCTACACCATAATCTACATCCGTTCTAATTGGTTCTTCTAATCTAACCGCTGGCTGAGGTTCGCTAGTACTACCATGTTCATAATCAGTTTCCCCATGATGATACCAAATTTTGTAACTTCGTGTAAACCCACTCAAATATAGATGAGTCCAAACATCCCACTCTTTAATAACCTTTCTATTTTTACAATTAGAGCAAGGACATCTTAACATACCTGTTTTTGCTTCCGGTTGTCGGTGAACTAACCCCATGAATTCGGTTATACCTCGTTGGTATTCTTCCGTAAGCAATCTCGTGTTCGGATCCAAATGAGGTCGATCGATCCAAGAACGAAAATAATTTGAAGAAGACATATTTTTTATGAATCAAATTTGTGTGTAAATAGAGTAAGAGGGAGGATGAAGATATGGAGTGAATGAAGAGGAAGAGGAGTGCTTGTATTTATAGTTTAAATCCTGCCGACAGACCGAGGAAATTCCGACGGGATTCCGACGGAAAAGGCTAGTTCGTCGGAATTTCCTCGGAATTTTGTAAAATCCCCCAACGGCTCTCCAACGGCTATAATATTTCCTCGGAATTCATCGTTTTTTTCCGAGGAACACATTTTTCCTCGGAATATTTCGACGAATTGATATTTCCTCGGAATTCCGTCGGTATATTCCGAGGAAACCCAATTTTGGGTTTCCTCGGAAATTCCTCGGGATATTCCGAGGATTTCATTTTCCGTCGGAATGTCCGTCAGAATACCGCTGTTTTCTTGTAGTGGAAGATCCTTTTCTTCTATTTTTTCAGTGTTAGATGCGAAATTGGCGGTCTTCTTATGGGTCATTGAGAGTATGACCAGCTTAAATAAGAACAAGGTAGTCTTTGTTTCGGATTTCCAAGATATGGTTGATGTTGTTCTTCATCCGATTCATTGGCCGGCTCTACAATTTCAAGCATCAGAATTGCGAGTGGCGTTGCAAGATTTGGAAGTTTGGAACTTGCAGGTAGTGGTTCGAGGGAGTCTTAGAAGTGTCTCTTTTATTGCACAAAGTGTGAATAATCTGGGTCTTTGGCAGTCTTATGTTGCTGCGGGTCATCCGCGCTGGCTTCGTTTGCTATTTGTCGATGAAAGAGCTCTATCTAGCCTTTAGCTTCCCTGGTTATGGTGTTGTGGTTTGATTTTGGGGTATAGTATAATGGTAAATATAGTTGGGTCTAATGCCGATAGACCAGTGATTTGTTGCTCTAGTCTTTTTTTGAGCAAGGTGTATCCCGTTGTAACACTTTGGAAAAAAAAAACAGCAAAATAAATTTTGTATCTAGAACAGTGTTTTGAATGCTATTAATTATTTATATATATCGTAGCAACTGGTTGACAATATTTTGAGTGATGCTGTGTATTTACCTGTGAAATTGTCGTTTAGTATGGTTAGAACTTTTGTTGCAAACTTAAAGCGAAAAAAAAACATTTGTTTCAAACTTAAGATGGTAATTAAGAACTGCGTAGTTTGGCTTCGTTATTGATTTTCATTAAATGTATAGCTGTCGTCATGAAATTTAGATGATCGTCGACGATATGTAAACACAATTTTTTCGCATTTCCTGAACAAAGAATAATACACGAATAAAGTATTTATAATTTTTTTTATAAACAAAATATTTTTTTTGGGCGAATAAACAAAATATTTAAGTTTTTAAATGAACGTCTTACGTACTGATCAAAGCTTTTTCTTTTACTTATGGATGCAACCCAAATATTAATTTTTTTCTTTTCAAAAAGGAAAACCTGTAAACGACCTAAGTATTAATTTCACACATCAGTGCTTCTGTTGTTCAAGACTAAATACTTCTAACAAATATTTTTTTAAAAAATTATTAAATGATTGAAAGAAAAGTATACTAGTAATTAAGTACTAGTAACGAAGGTAATTCTTCAAAAAAACTATATTACGTACATGCTTTCAGATCTTTGCCTAATAAGAGGCTATGTCGCATTCGTTGGAAGTTGTTTTTGCTTCGAGTTATTTCTAATAAAGAAAATAACTATTAGTTTATAGGAAGTTTCATTCACGTCGTTTCACGAAAATTCATATTAAATAGTTGAAATGACGATTTTGGTGAGAAAGTTGTGTGACGTTTAGGACACGGTGACGTACCCAACGAAGCTGTAGTATTTGTTGAAAGAGGAGATTAATGCGATTAGGACTCTTGCTGAAAAGTTTATTCATAAAATAGAGCAAATTAAAATTAACATATGTTTTAAGACCACGGTAAACCTGAGGTTATTAGAGTGAGGTTTTTAGCGGAAGTTAAGAAACGCTAAGAACCTCATCCTAAGAACCCCGGATTAATCATGCTTTAATATCAAACATTAAAACTATTTTATTTCTTGCAATGTGGGCATTTTACAAACGTGGTCGACTTTCAGAGTATATCTTTTACCTGTCTATATAAAGTCTTATGACTTTTTGAGCTCATCATGAATCAGTGGTAATTGAGAATATGCTCTTACGCAAAGTCTTATCTATCAAAGACGATTGTATTGGGAGGAACTTATTCTTTAGGAAATTATTGTTGAACGTATATCATGGCATTATTATTATTATTATTATTATTATTAGTATTATTATTATTATTTTGTTAAAAACTGATACTAGTAATATTTGTTTTAGGAAACTAAGAAAATATAGAAATGTGTAAGCACTAAAGAATAATGAAGCGTCCTGAAAGCAGGTGACATCTCACGGTCATATAATTTTACAGATGACAAGGTATTAAATAAAACGACACTTGGAAAAGTTTGACGAAAATATAGAAGATCCGACCACGTACGTAACATTTGCACCTCTAAAGTCGTATATTTATTTATTTTCTCATTAAACAATTTTCTCAAACTCACGATTTTTTTTTGGCACAAACATATTCAATAAATTGAAAAAAACCTCGGACCCAAGTTCTAACCCATAGATGGGCTTACAAACAGAAAAGCCGCTAGGGCTTGTTTAGCCAAACAGTCGGCCTCAACATTGTTTTTGCGATTAAGATGCGAGAAAGAGATTATGACGAGCGCAGAGGCGATCCTTTGGATGTCATGGACGATTCCGTAGATTTCCTTAGCCTGCATGTCGTTGTTGATTGCTCGGATGAGCGTTAGATTGTCAGAGAATACCTTTAACCTGGGTAGATCAAGGTTCACTGCAGTAGAGATCGCAGATTGCAATCAGAGGTGAGTTGATGTCCTCTTTTGATTCGATTCCTTATGTGATGCGATTTTTAGCTGTTCCAGCAATGATCCAGGCTAATCCTGCTTTCTTTGTTTGCTTGTTCCATGCTGCGTCGGACTTACAGGTTGGAGTTGCTCTGAGATCGAATTGGGAACGATGATCTACCGTCGGAATTGGAGCTATCGTTGAATTCTTCGTCTTCTTCGATGGTTGAGCCAGATTCCACTCTCTTGCTAGTCGGATTCCATTCGTTGCCGTTTCTTCTGGAGATAGAGTTCTGTTTTCAAAGATAATAGTGTTTCGTGCCTTCCATATGAACCAGCAGACCCAAGGCAGTATGCTGTTGGTGATTCTGGAGGGTGGGAGGCAGATAGCGCTTCTGAAAGTCATCAGAACTTCTTTGAAGTCCTCCTCTGTGGCTAGATGAACCACTCTTTGGAGGGGGATTCTACTCCATACCTCTTTAGCGAAAGGGCAGTGAAAAAAGGTATGGCACGTTGTCTCTTGCTCTTTTCATCTAACACACACTGCTTTCTCAAACTCACGACTTAATTATTATGCTAATAGCCATGTTCTTTATACGAACGCGGAACCAGCGGCAGCGGTAGAGAAAATACAGTGCGACTTAAGCAAATTAAACGGTACGGAAAATTGAAGTGGCCGCGAGTGAACTGCCGGAAGAACAAAAGATGAAATTCAGTTGTCGCTGAAATATTCAGCGTTCATTTTACTCCTCCTTCACTGCTGCAGCGTCAAGAAAACAGGCTGGATTTGTTATATGAGTGATGTGGTTGACTTATTTTTACCATGATAATAGCTTAAATTTCAGTCGCAGCCGTTGGTCGCCACGTTCACGAAAAGAACATGGCTAATGACATAAAAAATTTTACTCGTTAAACAAAAAATAAATCTCTACTCAAGCATCTAGACCAAATTTGGTTACATCATTGATATGATAATTAAGCTATCTAATATTAATGTAATATCAAGTGAGTGATAGTCTCGTGGTTTTGAAAGTGAATAACAAAGACATTAATTTAGTTTATTTGAGAAGAATAACTTACATCGTAGATGTAGAATTATAAACGAACGATTCAAACACCAGAGAGTATTTCATGATTACTTTTATACATTTGCTACTATTGTTCACTTCCAATCAGAAAACAATAATAGATTATAGACGTGTAACCTTAGATGGGTACTTGAACTTGTTAAACTATTGCACTTCGATAGTATTTTACTATTTTTTATATAGTACATAAATTTCTATATATTTTGGATAAAACCTTTGTTAGAAAATAATAAAATTTAAATGGGTTTCTATTAACTGAACGTATTACCCTTATTTATGACTAACGAGACCAGAGTTTTTTGTTTTTTAACGAGACCAGATTTGTGTTTTTACTTTTACTCACTACATCGCTATAAATTACTAGTGTTATCCAAAATGATCATCTTGGTGAATTATATGTTGGGGCTAAAAATATACTAGTATATCTCTGCATGTTGAGTATTAATTGGCACTGATGGTGGTGGTTGTTCAATATTGTAAACAAGAAAAAGAGACATGACCACAAAGTCAAGTCCATTTCACAAATAGTTTATCGAGTCTTTATCCTTCTCGATTATAAAATGATTAGGAAAATAAAACAATGTGTGAGAGGGAGAAAGGGAAAGGAACATAAGGGAAGGTATGAAGTAGAAGTGAAGATGCATGCGATGGTGTGTCGGAAAGGCAAAAGCACATGCTCCACAACTTGAGCTTCTCACTTGCGTCAGGGTTAAGTATCCTCTGTATCTTCTTACTTTTACTTATTACGTACCACCTCACTTTTCAGCCGTTCGATCCTGTTAGGAGATCTTAAAGAAATCACCTAAAATGGAAAGTTAATTTTATGTATGTTATCTTTATTGTTAAACATGTAAATTTTATATTATCATATATGTAAATTTATATTATCATATATGTAAATAATTTGTTTATCAAATTAAACTTTGTATACGCATAGTTACGTCATTACGGAAGAGTCATTAACAGACGAATAAAGTAATCACCAGACTTGGTTGGCTTGTATCCCTTTTATTTTGTACACAAGTTTATATTTAACCATATAAGTTCATGAACGAGATAAAGTCATTATGAGGAATACTTACATTAAGACAAAGCCACACTAACTTTATAAATAACCTTATAACATGTTAAGACTTGGGATCCAATACCATTTAAGACAAGGTTGCATCAAACAATGACTAAAACTATTCAATACTATATTTTTAAATGTTCACTTGATATACATGAACTGCAAGAGAGAAAAAAAGGAAATTGAAATAAATTAAATAATGACCGAAAAGAAATATCATCACGCAAAACCTTAAAAGTACTTTCGATGTCGTGTCCTCCTCCTCTTCATGTACATCAAAATAGTTTTTTCTTTTAACATCAAAATAGTTCCCGCAGTTTTCACATCAACTTAACCATTTTCACAATTTTCACTTTTTCTGTTACCTTCGTATAATACTATATTTAGTACCATTACCCATCACTCTTTCACCACCAAACATCTGCACATCCTCTCTGTTCTCTCTCTCTCTCTTTCTCACTCTCCAAGAAAACAATCACAAAATGTCAGTCAACCATTACTCAAACACTCTCTCGTCGCACAATCACCACATCGACCACAAAGAGTCTTTGTTCGAGAAGTCACTCACACCAAGCGACGTCGGAAAGCTAAACCGTTTAGTCATACCAAAACAACACGCCGAGAGACACCTCCCTCTCAATAATTGCGGCGGCGGCGACGACGTGACGGAGTCGACGGAGAAAGGGGTGCTTCTCAGCTTCGAGGATGAGTCGGGAAAGTCTTGGAAATTCAGATACTCATATTGGAACAGTAGTCAAAGCTACGTGTTGACCAAAGGGTGGAGCAGGTACGTCAAAGACAAGCATCTCAACGCAGGGGACGTCGTTTTATTTCAACGGCACCGTTTTGATATTCATAGACTCTTCATTGGCTGGAGGAGACGCGGAGAGGCTTCTTCCTCTTCCGCCGTCTCCGCCCTGTCTCAAGATCCTCGAGTTAACACGACGGCGTTCTGGAACGGTTTGACTACACCTTATCGTCAAGTACACGCGTCAACTAGTTCTTACCCTAACAACATCCACCAAGAGTATTCACATTATGGTATAAAATTCTTGATCTTTTATTTCATTTTTTTAATATATCCTAGATTTTTTTTTTGTCAACAATATATCCTAGATTATTAATTTATGCATTGTGTTTTAGTTTGTTATACATATTCACATGGTATTTTTTTTAAAAAATTCATCTTTTTAAAGCGAAATGTTTTATTTTCTTATATAACTCTTCCGTTATTGTAATTTTAGTATAATAGTATTTTTAATACGTTATTTTATTGTTTTATTCTTAAAAATGTGAATTTACCCAGGAAATATATTTCGAGCAAAAAAATTGAGAGCTCAACCATTTTAGCTGGTGAAGTTTCTTTTCTTATAAATCTTGTCGGAATTAAATTATTTTATTTATCCTAAAATATGTGACGATTAGTTTAGTTGCGTGTGTATGCACGTAAAATAACAACCTGAGATAACATTTTGTTATACATAGATATTTTCTTGTTTTGTCATATGTCTTTTTAATTCCTGGACAAGAAAATAACCCCGAGAATTTCAATAATCTTCCCCAAGTTGTAACTAATCCTTACTCGCTCGTAAGGAGAACCGTCCAATCCACTTAGACTAACGTGTTCATTATTTCTTCCTTTTAATTCATTTTCAAATATATGTAACTAAAGGAGACGCAAACGTGTTGTGACGGTGGAAATTGTAGGCCCTGTTGCTGAGACACCGACGGTAGTTGCAGGGAGCTCGAGGACGGTGAGGCTATTTGGAGTTAACCTCGAATGTCACAGTGACGTTGTCGAGCCACCACCGTGTCCTGACGCCTACAACGGCCAACACATTTACTATTACTCAACTCCACATCCCATGGTAAATTTACTTTTACATTCCTGTCATATCAGTTTGCTGACGTTAGTACGTGCATGCTACTATGTGAATGAATACGATATAAAATTGAATTGATCTAAGTATTAAAACAGATGTCGTGGCTGTTTCGCGAGATGAGACAGATGAAATTAGTATTATTAAAATAGACATGGAAGAGCTACTGTTTGATAAATAATAGTATAAAGAAGGAATCATGGAGAATAATACTACACTTGACTGTAAACCCACATGGCCAATTTGTTCATAACTTGTAGCCTACCATGATTTTAATTTTCCTTCCGTAGCCTACATATTTTTAAAAGTCAAGTTTAATTTATTAATCTATATGCCGTAAGTATGAAGTTTAGTTTTACCATTCTTATTTGTTTGGCACCGTCATGTGTTTTCTTGTACAAATCAAAGACTAATGCTAAAACTGTCGTTTCAGTGTTACCTGGACTTGTATTAGTACTGCAGCATTGATGTTAGGTAGCTGGAATATAGTACATCCAGTATATAAGTTTAAGTAAGCATTAAAAATTATGAAGAAAAATAGTTTTGAGCCGAATAATGGAATTTATAATGGTTGAAAATAATTTAAAATTCTAATATATATATATATTATTGAAAGAGCTCATAAGAAATCGGAAACATATATATATTATTGAAAGAGCTCATAAGAAATCGGAAAATTAAAACTGTATTATTATATTGAATATGTTAACATCTTTCTCTTACAATTTAATGCATAAAATAAAGTGAATAATAACAGTTTAATTGTGTGTTGGTTTTGTGAAACAGAATATCTCATTTGCTGGAGAAGCAATGGAGCAGGTAGGAGATGGACGAGGTTGATAATCATCCAAAAAGAAGTGACAGCCTTAGTTTTAAACTTTTAACTTTAGATTATGAGCGCCTCCATACTTGACCCAATTGTCATAGATAAAACACAAAAAGGAGGAGAATTAATAAATATCCGTCATTTAGTTATTTACCATTCAGCTGACTTGAAAACATATATGAAAAAACAAAAAGGATATTTTTCTCCTATATTTGAGGCGGAATTTTTTTTTTTTCGAACAACAGCTAATATATTTGATAAAGAGATCAGTACAAGATAGAGTGATCACATAACATAGCATTCTTCGCCAACGAATCAGCTCGAGAGTTACACGACCTAGGAATGTGCGAGAAATAGATAAAATCAAAAGGTGCAGATAGAAACTCGATATCTTTGAGAACTCCATAGAGCTCCATAGGAAATGTGTTCGAGTTGATAGCTCTGATGAGCTCGAGTGAGTCGGAACGAATCCAGACGTTTGGTGAAGAGAGGTGAGAAACCGCTAGGAGCATCCCCTTAACCGCCAATGCTTCTGCCGTAAGTGGAGAGGACACAAACCGAGCCTGGGCTTGACCTTCATAGCTCCGGCCATCATGTGAAGCGATGATAACCTATCCGAGTCCAGCGTTATTTGTCTCTTTTTTCCAGGCTGCGTCCGAGTTGCAGGTAAGTAGCTCCATGGGGAGTGTTGGCGGCCGTTCCATACATCTTGTAGTTGAGGTCTTTGGTAGGTGTATCTGTTGACCAAGGACCATTCCCTAGCTCCCGAGATAGCGCTGGTCATTACCGCAGTTGCTGTGAGAGCTCTGTGTTCAAAGGAGAGAAGATTCCTCGCTTTCCATATCCCCCATACACTACAAGAAAACAGCGATATTCTGATGGACATTCCGACGGAAAATGAAATCCTCGGAATATCCCGAGGAATTTCCGAGAAAATTCCGAGGAAACACAAAATTTGGTTTCCTCGGAATTTCCTCGGAATATACCGACGGAATTCCGAGGAAATATCAATCCGTCGGAATATTCCGAGGAAATATGTGTTCCTCGGAAAAAACCGATGAATTCTGAGGAAATATTATAGACGTTGGAGAGCCGTTGGGGGATTTTACAAAATTCTGAGGAAATTCTGACGAACTAGCCGTTGGCGTCGGAATTCCGTCGGAATTTCCTTGGTGTGTCGGCAGGATTTAAACTATAAATACAAGCACTCCTCTTCCTCTTCATTCACTCCATATCTTCATCCTCCCTCTTACTCTATTTACACACGAATTTGATTCATAAAAAATATGTCTTCTTCAAATTATTTTCGTTCTTGGATCGATCGACCTCATTTGGATCCGAACACGAGATTGCTTACGGAAGAATACCAACGAGGTATAACCGAATTCATGGGGTTAGTTCACCGACAACCGGAAGCAAAAACAGGTANTTCCTCGGTATATTCCGAACGTTTTTTTATAAACGGATCGATCGATGGATATACGTCCAAAAACGCATCGATCGATCGAGTACTCCGAGGAAATATCCCGACGAAGTTCTCCCTCGGTATATTCCGAGGAGATTTCTGACAAACAAGTGATCCTCGGAATTTCCTTGGAAATTTGTTTCCTCAGAATTCCGTCGGAAAATTCCGAGGGATTTCCGAGGAAAGAAGAAATTCCGAGGAATTATTTCCGAGGACTTGTTTCGTCGGTATGTCGTCGGAATAACGTTATTCCGACGAAATTCCGACGATTTTTTCCCTCAGTATCCTTGCTGTTTTCTTGTAGTGATAGTATCCAAGATACGAGATCAGAGGTTAACCCCGTGGGCGGTAGACTTAAGAGTGAGTTGGCTCTGATCAGCACTTGGTGTGGTGAGTTAATGTCAAGTCAATCACCTGGGTTTGCGAAGGGTGCTAGTCTCCACACCTGTTGGGCAAAAGGGCAAGTGAAGAATAGGTGGAGGGCCGATTCTATTGCATTACAGTGAGGACATACCGCCTGTAGAGCCAAACCTCTCTGATGTAAGTTGGCACCCAGGGCCAGAGCTCCTCTGCAGAGCTTCCAAAGAAATAGCTTCAGTTTTTTCTGAAGTGTTGATGTCCCACACATGACGGTTCCAGGTGAAGTTATCAGGGGTTGGAGGGGCAACAGTCGGGCGTTCAGTTGGGTCCAAAGCTGCAAAGTAACCAGTCTTGACGCTGTAGATACCGTTTCGGGCCTTCCGCCAGCAGAACACGTCCTCTGCGTCAAGAGAGCTTGGTTTGATCTGAAGGATCAGGTGCGCTACCTCCGGGAAGATAAGCTCGACTCTCGCCTGGTTCCAATCATGGCTCCCGCGGGTATGGAGATCCGCAACAACGAGATCTTTATCCACCTCTCGTGGCGGTCCAAAGGGCCTTATGTTCTCAGTGGTGGAGATCCAAGAGTCATCCCAAATGCTTGTAGTGTTCCCGTTACCTATCGCTTTTCCGAGATGTTTCAGGAGCAGGTCACGGCCCAATAAAATACTCCTCCAACCATGAGAGGGTTTTGAGGGGCACTGTGCTGACAGGAAGCTCGAGCTATGGCAATATTTTCCCAGCAAGATACGGCTCAATGGGCTCTCTGGCCGTGTGAGGACCCTCCAAGAGATCTTCGCGAGCATAGCCACATGGAAGGCTTGTACATCTCTCAGTCCCAATCCTCCCATCCGCTTAGACTGAGCCAGAGAATCCAAAGATATCCAGCATAGCTTCTTTGTTGATGGATCATCGTCCCACAAAAACCGTGTAAGAGCAGATTATATTCTCGAGCATAGCCCAGCTGGGAGTAGGAAGCACGACATGGCGTGGTTGGGGATAGATGCTAGCATCGATTTGAGCATTGTTAGCTTACCGGCACCTGAGAGAAGTCGGGTGGACCAAGAAGCAGCCTTACGCGTGATGCGATCGACGATAGAAGTGAACAGGTCGACGATAGAAGTGAACAGGTCCCTCTTCTTTCGGGTGAACAGGCAGAGATTTCTAAAAGAAATAAATATGGTCCATTATTTGATGCCTGAGGTTGAGAATCTGAGATAATTCAATGAAGCTTGCAGAAATCATTTGGAAACTTGTATCATGTCTATGCATATGTATACTTTATGATGATGAAAGATTATTTGGAAAGTGTTGATCATGGGATGAGATTACAAGATGAAAAGAGTGTGGACCTAACCTTTTTTTTGGAACACAAAGTGTGGGCCTAACCAATAGATTAAAGAATAGTGCATAGCATGTGTGTAAAATGTTTACTACATCGTCTTTTCTATCTGGTCCAGAGCAAAACCTTAGGACCATTTTATTCTATTTACTCTACTTTTGTTTCTCTATTGTTTTTTTTTTTTGCATCGCAAAAAAGTGTAGAAGGAATCTCTGAATCATTTTTAGAAGATACTTTAACAAAAATAAGTTTAGGTCCCAATGGTTTCTTGGAGTTTGAGTTTGCGTTTGCGTTTCTATGATTAGAATACAACATGATAACGCAATTGCAAATGCAAACTCAAACGAATAGATCGGGACTTTAGTATTATCCTTCGTGTTTATATTTAGATATTCTTCTATTTGGCTCCTTTAATTGCTTGCTGATAAGCTCACATTATCCCTTTTTATCTTCGAGGGTTTTCATCCACCAGTTCAATGAAGTCTGTTCTCTATTACTATAGCTTATATAAATAAAACAAACCATCTCTTTCAATATGTAAAAATACTTTGTATACGTACAAAACTTGTAAATATACCCGCGTTTATTATAAGAAGAAAACCATGAAGTTAATTTATGAATAGCTTTGTTTTATTGTCCAGATGATCGATCTAAATTAAACATGTACCCGAAAGTGCGAGAAAACTTCTTTTACTGTACGTTAATTGATTTTGTGAGAGGCATCTATTAATATTTGTTTCTGTCACATGCATGGGATTAATAGGGGAATCTTACGAGTTATTACGTTACCGGAACATGTATGTATTTATTAAAACTTTCCTCTGGCAAAAGAAGATCGCATTCATAATTTTCACGTCTCTTCTTTACAAAGACAAGAAGAGATAGAGATTTTATGCGGACATGGATCATCATCAAGAATCAAATTCTCTAAAGCAGCTCTTCCCTCTTTTGTTATCTCCTTTCTTCTCAACCTTCAAGACCAAGAAACATATTTTTGTGGGGACTTCTCTTCTCATCAGTTTCCTAATAATCTCCGTTATATTCGTCGATCTAGCCCGCTTCGAGCCTCATCTATATTTTGGATTCTTATCTTCATCATCGAAAACACTAACGAAGGAACAAAGCAACAATAATGTATGCGACTATTCGTACGGAAAATGGGTTCGTAGACGACAACTTGACCCGGAAGAAACGTCTTACGGAGAAGATTGTCGGTTTCTGGATCCTGGTTTTCGTTGTCTGAATAACGGAAGAAAAGATTCTGGTTTCCGACAATGGCGATGGCAGCCACACGACTGCGATCTTCCACGGTATGTATTTTGCTTGGAGGTCAAGGTATCGGTCTGGATTAAAACAAACTTGCAAGGTTACGAGCGGTGGTTCACTAGACCTTTGGACATGAATCTCGCGCCAATCTAGTTCATTTTTTTATTCTTTTGTTTAACCACGGTGACTTGGTTTATTTGGTATGAAACGATTTATAGATTGAATGCAAGAGATTTTCTGGAAAGGAGTAGGAACGGGAGGATTGTGTTTGTGGGAGATTCCATCGGAAGAAACCAATGGGAATCTCTTTTGTGTATGCTTTCACAAGCCGTGTCTAACAAGTCTGAGATATATGAAGTAAACGGGAACCCTATAAGCAAGCATAAGGGTTTCCTCTCAATGCGGTTTCCAGAACAAAACCTAACGGTCGAATATCATAGAACACCTTTTCTTGTCGTGGTTGCTAGACCACCTGAGAACTCACCGGAAGATGTCAAGATGACTGTTAGAGTAGACGAGTTTAACTGGCAGTCAAAAAGATGGGTCGGGTCTGATGTTCTGGTCTTCAACACAGGACATTGGTGGAACGAAGACAAAACCTTCAACTCGTAAATATCTTCGTGTTGAATTCAAACATTCTGAAAACAAAACGATGAGTATCCTTACCGGTTTTTCAATTGTTGTTGCAGAGGTTGCTATTTTCAGGAGGGAGGTAAATTGAACAAGACAATGGGAGTAATGGAGGGATTTGAGAAGTCTCTGAAGACATGGAAGTCGTGGATTTTAGGAAATCTAGATTCCGAGAGTAGTTATGTCTTCTTCAGAAGCTTTTCTCCCGTGCATTACAGGTCTTGTTTCACAACAATCTATGTGGGTGAATCAGAGACGAGAGTCTCTAGAATCTATGGTTTATTAAGCTTTTTGGGGTGTTGCAGGAATGGGACATGGAACTTGGGTGGTTTGTGTGATGCAGATACAGAGCCAGAGACTGATATGATGAAAATGGAACCTGACCCTATCCACAACAGTTATATCTCTGAAGTAATACAAGGAATGCGGTATGAACATAGTGAGGTTAAGTTTTTGAACATTACATATCTGACCGAGTTCAGGAAAGATGCTCATCCTTCGCGGTATCGAGAGCCAGGAACTCCTGAAGATGCTCCTCAAGATTGCAGTCACTGGTGCTTACCCGGTGTGCCCGACACATGGAATGAGATCCTTTATGCGCAGCTGTTGGCAATGAATTACCGAACAAAATGAAAAAGAGATACACAAGTATTTCTAGTCATATGCTATTTTCTCGATGCTTTCTTCGGGCTCAGTTTCATTTGTTTGCAGTTCCTTGACTTTCTCAAGCTGTCTCAATAGGTTCAACCTTTCTGGCCCGTATGTGGAAGGAATCTGAATGAAGACGGTTACTATCAAAAACTGACTCAAAGAAAAAAAGTTTTTTGAATTCTGATGGATTGTGAAGAGAAGGTGTGCGTACCAGGCCTGGGACATATCTCTGAATTGCAGCCAGCATAGCTGCGTGACCAACCGCTGTAACCTGTTCAGAATAGCTTACTCATTACATACTATAAAAAATGGAACTGTGAATGACTAATGTTAACATTGCAAGAGGTTCAGCTTCACAGTTTTGTACATAGATGTAACTTGGGGTAAAACAGTGAATACAAACTTGTCTGTGAGGTTAATTTTTGACTTACAGGAAGAAGCATCAGAATACCGATGGGAATGACCGATGCCAAGTCAGTCATGGTTCTGCGCAGAGCTTTCTTTTCTTTTTGTGTTAATTCATCACCGATCATAGAGCGACGAAGTAGCTTCATAGCAGCTGCTGAGTCAATGGCGAGCAGCTGAGTACCTTGCCACACGTCCTGTAAATGGAAAAAAAAGTTAACAAAGCTGACAGAGGAAAAGAAAATGACCCAATGAAACTGAACACGCCATATAGCTTTAGTCTTTAAGGGAGATATTGATACCGTTGTGGTTTCTCTTAGCTTGTGAAGAGTTTTCTCGATCATGTTTTCCTTCTTTGAAATTTGTACCAACTGAACGCCTGTCGGTCTACTGCTTGGTTGAGGAGGGTCCTCAGATATTCTTTCCTGCAGAATATGAACAAACACTTCTGAGCGCTTGCACCAGTGATACATAGATTTACGACCCGACATTTCGGTTGACAAAAATGGAGCTGATGGGTCATCTTCTACCATGTTGAGAAGCTTAGCCATGAACTTATTAGAGTTGAGAGCACAAAAAGGATTATGCTAGTGGATTTGCATGAAGGCTTCGACTTATTAGTTTCTAAAACAATTGTTTGCATGAAGAGGATTCCCACAATCCTCAGTTAATCCAACTGATACTTACTAAATGGTACACGTGATATTCACTATCCGCTTTGGTTATCTGTATTTTATTTATCTTAAATGCTCTAAACTAGAATTGTACACTTAAAGACATCTTGCAGCAGCAGCTGTTTACTAACCTCATCATCTATTGACTGAGCAGTGCTTCTTTTAACCCGCATTTCCAGTTCTATCAGTTCGTTCCTTAGGATTTCAAATCGACTAATTTCATTCGGTTCCGAGTCTATGCGAAGTAAGTCTCCACTGGGATTCCCAACAATATCACCACCCTGCATATGTGAAAAAATTTCCTTAAACCCTTATATAAATGGTGGTAGAAATGGCAGGACTTTAGATGCTTCATCTCCTTATTTCAAGGAAAACCAAACAATTATATATACCTAGTAATTGACAAGAACAAAACACAGATTACTATGCAGAAGAATGATCAAAAGATTTCAGGATACTTACCGATAATTCAGGATCAGGATTACTCTTTGGAGGCCGTTCAAAGAATCCCCAGAATCCACGACTCACACTAATGCAGAGGACACAACAAATACGGTCATTGTTACCAGAGTGGAAAAAAGTATTCACCCTTATATCGTTCAAACTAACAAAGTAGACGTAAAAAGGAATAATACCAAGCAATACGTGACATACCTTTTGCCTTCACCTTCAGAACTAATTGCATTCTTTGTGATTTTGCCTTTAAAATACCGTTTTTGTACCTCGTAGGATTCCCGAGAATCGTTTTTGTCACCTTCCTGAGTTAACCATATGAGAAATTAGTTTCCCAAACGATTTAAAAGCACAACATGCACTTTGTAATTCTTCGACTGATGCTACACCGCTTAAAGAGGGATACAATTAATCTGTTTTGGTCCATCTGGCAACCTTAGCATTCAAATAATATCATACTCGACAGAACTAAACAAAATGTCAAATGAGATTAAAAAAAACCTGTTGCAGGGAAGCTGTTTTGGCTCTGAAAGTTGCCTCCAAAAACTCAGCCTCTTTTTTAAGCTTCCGTATTTTCTCAAGGTCAGAGCAAGCGGCTTTTATTTGTTCCTTTCCAGACGATGAGTTGGATACATACAACTCCTGTAGCAGGCTTTCCAATCTCACGAGGGCTTCATCTACACTTTCTAGGGCCTGGGGACTATGTACTGTTAGTATATATATTGTATTCGATAAGACAGCACTTTAAATGGAAACAGATCCAAGTAGTGTACAGAGTATAGTGGTCTTTCCCAAAAAAATACAACTGATAGAAGACCAACCTTGTCAAAGGAGTCCGACTCTCTAACAGCTGATGACGCATTCCTGAAAAAACCGGTTTATGTTACTTCCATCGAGCATTATTCAAGTGCTTACGGTCTACTGAATCGATAGTAACTGATTAGGGCAGGCCCCAAAAGTTAAAGGATATTTTCCACACAATTTATTGTAACTACAACAAAATTGTAGGTATCAAAGAAGCTTAAAATTTTGCTTTACTATATTTCTCGCAGGTACTACTATTATGCATTCTCAAGTGCATTCTCCAGTATTAGTACAATACACTAGTCAGGCAGGAGAGTAATTTTCCAAATGCAAGCAAGAGTGCATAGAACAGAGAGTGGGAGGTTTCAGTTATCTTACTTTGATATCGCCAGTTCTTCCCTGCACCTAATCACACTCTTGTGCCTAAGCATAAAGAACAAAGTCAACAATGTCCCTTATTACTGTTCATCTATGATCCAAATACTGAGTAGAGTATGTCAAATACCCCTTGGATAGGAATTTTGCAGCCTTGACATTAGAAGGGTTCTCTGGCCATTTACTATGTTTAATGAAGCTCTGTAGCCAATAAGAGCAAACATCCAGCACTTGGGGAATAACTTCGTAATTAGGCGGCCCTTCTGGTTTGCTCCTATTCCCGTGTGATTGTTTCGGAGGCTGTGCGCCAGTACTGTTTGGATAGAAAGGAATCCATTCTAGCTCTTCGCAAACAACCTATACAACAAAATTTCCATGATAAGACATCAAAATGGTTATGTGAAGTTTCCACCGATGATTCGATTATGCCTACCTCTACATAAAGTTGGTATGAACTAATGGCTGAAAGTTGAGGATAGTACAGGACGCTGCCCCCAATGAGATGCCTGAAATAAAGAAGTTGAACGAGTATGAATCAAGACTGTGATAAGCAAACACAAACTTACAAAAGTTAGTGGGAATGGAAAGAGAGTTAAACAATGACAGTTACCTAACAAGGTCTTCCAAAGGGTTCTCAAGAGAATCAAAACCATTTGCAGCTAAATAGGACTGCGTGCTCCTGCCCAAGGCAATGAAGAATCCAAAGATGGCTAAATCCCTCTCCAAAACCTGCAAGGCACCGAAAGGTCCCAATTAACCCCAGAAGAACTATACACAAGTATACTGTCATAAATCTTTCAACACAATAAAACAGAGACAAACTTGAATCACTGTTTTTTCTTGAAAAAACTATATAAACTAAAGTCTTCCAATAAGCTTTTTGTTTCTATAAGCGTCACTTTATCTTAGATCCTGTAGCAGTTTCCCTTCAGTTTATAAACTGTTTGCGTCACTTCCTCATGTTCAAAAGGTAGAGTAAGCTAGACAATATATTATGTTCATGATAGTCAAACATTAAGAACTCATATGACAACTGCAAAAAGCTAAAAGCTGCTTAGGTGTGTCCTCTAATTTTTACCTCTATACTTTCGGAAGTTGTTAACCTTGACCATATTTTTTCCCGATCTATAGCCCGCTGCAGTTGTTTCTGTATAAGATCGACCCAGAAAACAACTTCATCTGTAGCAACGTCACCTTTTAGGCCCAGTGCTGCGCGAGGACCAAAATGAGTAAGAAATTCTCTTTGTAGGCCTATGCTTTTGACTGAATGATACGCTTGAGGGAGTGGAACGAAGTCTACAACTTTTTCCATCAATCTTCCAGTTGTATCTGGAAGCGAAGAAAAGAAGGGCGGGCAGGAAATTTTCGCCGGGCCAAGGTTCGTGATTGCTGCAATGGAATTGAGCACAAGCATGAAAAGTGACACCTCTATCTCATTACTTGCAGCGGAGGACTTTCCTTTAGTATAGCTGGACGGAACCACAAAGCACGGTCAACTTCATCAGAACTCCACAGTCAAACTAGTGTTCTATAGAACTTATAAGAGGTAAGATTCGAGCAAGTTTAACCGAAAAGAAGGAGATTTAAAAGAGAAAACATACAAAGAAGTTGCGGCAAGAAATCGTTGATCCCCCTCAATGTAATTCACAAAAGATGTCACTACAAAAGGAACTTGCTCAGACCAAAACCATTCATAGGCTTCAGGATGTTTGGATGATAGAGTATCCCGCATCATATTTTCAAGGGGAGCAGCTTGGCGTGATAAGCTGTAAAAGCCAAATTTTTGAACATAAGAAATGAACTAAAAACAATTCAAAGGTCAAGTTCTAGATAGCACGGGCCATTTCCAGTAAGATTTCAAACATCGATGTGTATGCCGGAAAACAAATACCAAGAAGCAATGCCAACCCAAATCTCACAGAATCTTATTGTTAATTGTCTTGCAAAGACTAGCGAGTTTGTGTTCGCTAGTTAACATAGCCATGTTGAGATTCATTAGAATGCTTAGCTGGAGAAGGTGTATGAATCAGAAAGCCAACTTAGACATTAAATAAATAGCTAAACTAATTTACAATCTACCAGCGCAGTAAGAGAAATATAATCTCTTGAAAAGGAAGCAGCTGAGATAATCTATAGCAAGCAAAAGCATATAAAAATGCCAGATTAAAAGAAGGTTAATCACGCAGTACCTCCTCTGAACGAAGACGTTAACATCCTCGTCTCTGTTATTCCCTCTCGACGAAATCTCATTAACCGCTTGTAGTAAGGCGTACAGGGAAGCCTGTAAATAGACAAAACATTGACAAGAAACACTTAATTTTTCAAGTGGAAAGAGGATTTAAACTAA
The DNA here is from genome assembly GCA_003260655.2 of Brassica cretica. Taxonomy (NCBI): domain Eukaryota; kingdom Viridiplantae; phylum Streptophyta; class Magnoliopsida; order Brassicales; family Brassicaceae; genus Brassica; species Brassica cretica. Next base: position 29,886,322 of record QGKV02000297.1, read on the forward strand.
TGAACACATTCATCATGGATCAATAGTAAAAGAGATGACAGCGTAACAAAAAGACGCAAACCTGATAGGAAAGAGTCTTCAACCAAGCATATCTATCAGCTCCCAGCCAAGTAGCAGAAAACCACGAAAACCTAGGCGGAGTAATCTTCTCCTTGACAGCAAATTCAAGAGTTCTTGCAGCATCGTGCAGAGACTGGATGAGTCCATTACAGTAGCTTTCCTCTTGCAACGATCCGGTGAGCTTAGCCCTCGCCTCACCAAAAGCACTAACAGCTACTCCATCTTCAGCAGAAGCCAGGAGAAAAGGCTGCACCAGCCTCCTCCGTGCTTTCTTCTTCTTGAAATGCAAACCGTTCCTACTCCTCTCGAGAAAACCATATCTCATAAACAATTGGCTCCTAGGACTGCTCAAACAATCCAACCGCACCGCCGCCTTTTTGCAGGATACGAACGATACAAAGGAGATCCGCGGCTGGCATGGAGTTGAAGAGCTACAAAAGAAGAAGATCAATGATTAACAGATTAAGCAATCAATCTCAGTTTCCCTTTCTGGCTACTGATTAAGCTAGAAACCAATCGAAACCCTAACCACCAAGACTAGCCTCCTCATCAATTTCTCCCTAACCTCTAATTTTTAAAATCCTAAAACCATCAGCTCGCAAGGCTCGTAACCTTGACGTCACGGGTTCAAATCCCTGTCTCCGCAACATTAAAGGAATAAACGAAATACGTGCAGGATCATCCTCAAGAACAATCGCGAAAGGTATTTATAAAGCGAATACTGATGAAGATGATTCACAAGGATCAGAAACTGAAGGGGGGAGATTGATTTACCTTGAAGATACGAGAGCAGGTCGATGTAGTTTAGCTGCCATCTACATGAAACTTTGACTCGAAAAACCAGCGGGAAAAAAAATATATATTTCCACGATTTTGGTTGGTCAGAGAAACTGGTGAAGATTGACGAGAAAAGGATGAAGAAGATGAAGAATAAAAAGGAGGTGACGTGGCACCATGAAGACTCTTTATCCTTGTTAGACTAAGTGACGGTCGACTAAATAACTGCGTGACGGTCCACTTTAAAAACGCCACGTAGTACATTTCCGAGCTACGCTTAGAGCATTATCTATACCCAGCATATCCGAAAATAAAAATATACATACGCGACGACGACAGGTAAACGAAAACAAATTAAATTTATAATATAAGATTAAAGGATTTTTTTAAAGATTGAAGGAGATTAAATTTGAGAAAATCATTTAGTTTTTTTTTTTTTTCACAAAAGCAGAGCTACTACAATCACACTTTCAGAAAATATTAATACAAACATAAAAAAGGATGAATAATATACACACGTGACAATGGTTTTACAATAATGATAACAACATTTATAAGAGTATTGACTAGTGCCTCTTGAGAGCGACGCCGGAGAGAACGACCAGGATCATGAAGAATACAACGGCGACAAAGGAGGAGACAACAGCTCCGCTGGTCTTCTGACAGAAGTCACCAAACTGCTGGCAAATGGGAAGCCAGTTCGTGTTCTGGTTTCCATTGTGTGCTACATAAGATATCGCTGCCGCCGATGATGCAGCCGCCATGGTCAACCCCATAATCGCCTGTCCACCAAGACAAAGCATTGTTAGTGTTTTAGTGACATACTCATGTAATAGTATTGAAGTGTTTTGAGTATGTATACAGTGTCAAGAACGAGCAAGAGGAGTCTTGGAGCGGCGGCGAGAGGGCGAACGATGGTGACTACGGAGATAGGAAGTGAGAGGACTATGTATCCTGCAACCAGTGACATGGCAATCACAAAGAATCTGACAAAAAGACATGACCTAATTAGGTTACTTGTTGCAGAAGGAAAGTACATAACTAATCAAACATCAGTATAAGTCGTAACTGGAAAGTTGGTAGATCATCGTAGCCAGCTTCGAACTGTAAGAACTGTGTAAAGAAAGGAAGAGTCTCGTCGCTTGTAAACATCGTTCCAGCGGCCACTGATGCTGCAACAATGGCAGCTAAACGGAGGAGGAAGTCAAAGATCGAAAGGCCTCTATTGTATCCACCTGAGCCAGTAGTAGTGTGGTCTTTAGCCACACCGATTAGAGGAGCTTTCCCTTTCATTGCTGAGCTGGACTCTGCAGGAACATCAATGAATGTAGATTCGTTCTTCATATCTCTTGATTTTGGTTGCTTGAGACTAATCTTTTGTTTTGTTTCTGAAAGGAGAATTAAAGAGAGTTTGCTGCTTTGGTGGTGAACAAGAGCAACGGGGTTAAGAGTTTTTATAGGAAGTTAAGGGTTTTGTTGGAATAAATGGAGCAGAAGATATGGATTATGAAGAGTAGTTGCTTGCTTTTTTTTACTCTCTCCACACTAAATAAACAAAGGGAGATGGAGTTGGTCAACATAAGTAAACAATAATGTAAAGTCAAAAGTCTCATTTAACTAAATAAAAGTGTGTTCATAATGTATAGTCTTCACTTCTCCTTAGCAGGATTTTTAAATTTAGGCACTGAAAAGCTTTGGTTATAAAACTATATATTTACTGTCATATGATTCGGTACTCAACTCATGAGAACAAGCAATCTAAAAAGCCTTAAAACCTACAGTATTTGATACAACAACTTGATCTCCAAATCCACATCCACCTATTAGACTTCCGAAGAATCATTGTCGAAGCTAAACTAAGAGTTGGTAGGAAACATAACCAAACAAAGAAAAAATAGTTTTTTTTACTACACAAGCAGTGCTCTAAAAGTCTAGTTCCTATAGTTTTGGAAGTAAACAGGGAGGACTCTCTTTCAGATCTTCACTCATATGGGTACATGATTCCCGCATTAAACAGCAGCTTGATTTAGCCGGTTTCTCTGGTTTTCCTGTTAACTAGTTGAGTCCATTCTCTTTGAGAGCTGCGAGGATTGGGTTGGTAGAGAGGAAGGTACAGGAGCAGAACCATTGGCCTTGAGAGAAGGAGTGGCTTCTCCAGTAACGTTGAGTCTTGATGATCCCAACTCTTTTGAAATTGAAGGATCTTCTTGGACCTCTCTTTGCAGCATTTCCATTCGCTTTAAGGACGGTACTTCACCTTTGCAGTACTTTCTCCACATACTTCTGTATGCTGATTCAAGGGCCACAGCAAAAGAAGGGCCGTTACAAACAGGAGATCCCGCCATTAGGTCCCGGAGACTCATCCTCAGTTTTGAAAGAGCGGTGATATCAGAAGCTAGATCAACAGATAACTGCACATACTCATCCTCATTTTTAGCAACCAGGTGTCCTAAACCTGAATCAAATAAACAGTTGCATAAGCTAAACAATGTCCTGAGTAATAACCAATTTTGGCGAGACCTAGAGCTTACCAACTTTACTGAGAAGACTGACACCAACATTATGAGCATGTACTGAACCAGCCATAGTAACACATGGAACTCCCATGTAGAGAGATTCACAGGTAGTGGTGGTTCCAGCATAAGGGAATGTGTCCAAACTGCATAAAATGGTGAATCATATTCATATGTAAATATAGTTACATCAGCGTTTTTTCAGTAGTACAAGAATGTGTCAAAACTGACCTTATATCCATTAAGGAATAAGCTTGCATATGATCATGGTTGAAAAGAATCAACGGCAAGAGATCAACGCGCTTTGATTCCAACCCAAGCTGCTCCAGCGTCGTGAGAAACCTCTGCCTAATGCTATCGCAGCAGAAAGGTTTGCATTTCACCACCAGGCGAGAATTGGGTACTGCACACAGTATCCTAGCCCACACTTGCAGTACCTTGGGAGTGATCTGATTCCAGAAACGTAGAGATCAAACCATTAGAAGAAATACTATGGGAGGTTGGCTAGTGTGTAATGATCCAAGGCCAAAGTATATCTAACCTTTGCCAGATTGTTGAAGCTACCAAATGTGACAAAACCATTGGAAAGAGCGGGTGTTGGACAAACAGGACCAGCCTCTGGAGATGGTGTATAGCAAAGAAAACACTCTGGAAGCCTAACCAGCTCCTCCACCTGTCTGCAATTAAATACACAAAAAGAGACACTAAGGATTCTATGTGGATTCACTCTGAAACCCAAGAAAACCTTCCTGTTATGAACAAGAACGTACTTCTGTTTGGTATCTGGTGGATCAGCCAACGAATCCGTAATTCTGTAATCAACAGTGGGTAAACCCGTAGTATTTGGATAGCCGATCCAAGTAACCTGATATTTTAACCAGTTAAAGTAAACTTGAAATGAAAATTTCCACAAAAAAGTTCCTAAAGAACACAATATGAGACAATATTATAGATCCTCTCACCTGAAGAGGTGCTGGTCTGCAGGCCATTGTTCCCAACTTGTTGTTAGCAGTATGGCCAGTGAGTTCTACCAAAATGTCGATTTTGTCTTCTCGGACCATACTTGCAATCTTTTTCTCATCTATTCCGTATATATCTTTCCAAACTCCACCTTTCTTCAACACTTTATCCCTAAACCTGAATGTTTTTGCATCTGCCTGTAGAACCATGAGAGAGAAAGGATTGCTCAAAAGAGAAAGAAAAAATGAATTGAATTGCTTTTACATAAAACATAATCATATATGGAGAAGCTTTTTCAAGAAGATCCATACCTTAACTACCCCTGAATAAACCACAACTTTGTATTTTGTGTAATCATGATGCGTGAGGGGCGCTTCAATGAAATAAGATACTGAATGAGTGAAGAAATCTGGGGAGATGTATCCGATGATGATAGGTCGCTCTGGATCTTTAGGATTGTCCCACGAAGTGTACTGTGGGTGTAATCTTGTGAAGCGCCAACCCCAGTCTCTGTGCTCATAAGAGCTTCTCACTGTAAGTCCCATAAAAGCAACAGAACCAAAATCCAAACTACTCATAATATATGTTAATAACCTGTGCGCCTCATATAGTTTGTCATCGAGTCCTTCATTTATGTAGTTCATGGCAAGCAATCGGTTCTACATAATGGAAAGGTAGGATTCAAACACATACGTCAAATCACAAAGAGCACGCTAAAGTAGGCAATTTACCTGGCCAGCATTGCGAGAATCTGGATCTATCTTAAGGCATTCCTCATAAGCATCAATAGCCGCCGTTATATTTCCAGCGTCTCTGTAAAGAACACCTACATTTGAATCGCACCATGAAACTGGTTAGAACCGAAACTAAACACCAACTAGCTTTAGGAAAGTAGGAAAAAAATTCAAGCAGTAATCTAAAATTCATAATTTACAAGCAGTGGTCTCACTAAGGAACTAAACAGAAGAGAGGAATCAAACCTAAGTTGTTAAAAGCTTCTGCATAAGTGGGATTAGCAAGGATTGCCTTTTCGATCATGCTGGCAGCAGCATCCATTTTCCCCTGTAGAATCAGAGGAATTGGTATTCTATTGACTGTATAGATTCTATCACGAAAACATGAAGCCACATTTGATCTATATCAAACCTGGACTGTGTAGACAACACCGAGGTTATTAAGCGACTGTGCAAAATTTGGTTTGATTGATAGAGCCATCTACAAAGGTTGGGAGTATTGTTAGCCACAATAAACAATGAAATAATTTTACATAAATAATACCTGATAACACTCCACAGCTTTATCAAGATTGTCACGGTCTTTGTAAAGTACTCCCAAATTGTTGCAAGCCTCAGCACAATGTGGATTGAAGTGGAAAGCAAGCTCATAGAAGACAATTGCCTGCACAAAAGAACACAATCATAACCACATACATAGTTCATTATTTACCTCCATTTCTCATTCTAAATAATCAGGAAACTAAGTACAGAGTTTTGTACTGATTGCGAGAACATGGACAGAAGGATGCAGCTATAGGTAGACAAACTTAACAAGATATATATAATTATATCATGCAAATAAACGATCCGAAGAATTTAATAAACACGCACACAATTACTGACTTACATAAATGAATAAATCACAAATTAAATACCATGTCAAACTTCAGCATTTCACCATAAGCGACCCCAAGATTATACATAGCATCTGCATAGTGCCAGTTATAATAGAGAGCCTTCTTGTAATACGCCACTCCTTGGCTCACATCGCCTTCAAGTTTAACCTGAAATATCATAGTCAACTCAGATGTGCTCACAGCTACTCACCAAAGAAGCATATTCCAATGGCAATGCCGTGACATAAGTAAAAAAGCATTATTACCTTTGTTCCTAAATCTGTCAGAGCTATGGCCATATTATTCTTCGCAATCTCAAAGTTTGGAGATACAGCTAGACATCTAATGGCAGAACAAAAAAAAAATCAGTGCCACAGTTGAACCTTCAACAGAGCAGTAAAACAACAACCAATACTTAGCAAAGAAATAACAGATACGTTACCTCTCATAACAGGTGATTGCCATCTCCAAGTCACCACGGTTCTTATAGATGACACCCATGTTACAATATGCTTCTGCATACATAGGCCTCTCAAGTGCAGCCTTCTCGTAGCAGCCCAACGCACTGTCATATTGCATCATTTCGGAGTACACAACACCTAAGTTGTAATATGCAGGCTGCATAACAAAAATTTAGCGTTAAGGATTAAAGGGTCTTTCAAATGGTTCCAGGCAAACCACATAAAACAGAATGAAAAATGTAGAGGATCAGAAAAATTTACAGCATAGTGAGGGTCAATCTTAAGGGCTTCATAGTACTTTTGAATTCCCTCCTGCGTATTCCCAGCAAGCTTCAGGCTAGTTCCAAGATCGGTCAAAACAATGGCTAAACACTCCGCAGCTGGCTTGTATGATGCGTCTGCCATCAGTGCTTTCTGGTAGGACTACACAAAGTATGAAGATTGTAAGTTAGAAACTGTCCTACACACTTTAACTAAATCAGCATAGATAGAGGGGAAGCTTATGTCAAACCTCAGCAGCTTCTCCGAGCCTCCCTTCTTCTTTATGAAGTATACCACAGTGCGTGAGGGCACAAGCATTATGCGGATCCAACCTGATCGCTTCGGAAAAACAATCAAAAGCGAGATTCCCTTTGTTTTGCGTCTGCAAGCATATCCCTTTCCCAATATGAGCTTCAACGTTCTTGCAATCTTTCTCCAGCATAGTCTCGTAGAGAGCAAGCGCATCAGCAAACTTGTTTCTCGCTCGGAGAATGTTGGCATAGGAAAGTGTATCATTATTCCCTTGAGTAGCCTTTGGCGACGGAGACAAAACATCTGTGGTGGGAGAAGAGAGAGAACCATTGGCAAAACCATTCTCTATAACCGGTGACCTCTCCCTCTCTGTATTATCTTCTATCCCAACCATTTCTTGAGCACCTTCAAGGAAACAATAACAAGAAGAAAAATTACATCTTGACATAAAAATGAAGTTACGATGAAGCTAAAGCTTTGGACTTTCACAGTATCAGCATCAAACCCATCACATTGAGATACAAAAACCGCAAGATCACATCACACAACCGGAGAAGATTTAACAAAAAAAAACCCAATTTCACATCAGAGTGGAAGCTTGCTTACCTTCAAGGTAACAATAGCGAGAAGAAAATTTACATCTTGACATAAAAATAAAGTTCCAAAGAAGCCAAAGAAATGATCTTTCACAGTATCAGCCCCAAACCCATCACATTCAGATACAAAAACCTCAAGATCACATCACAAAACCGGAGAAGATTTAACATAAAACCCTAAAAATCCAAGCTTTGAATTGGCCATTATTAGGGTTTGACAAAAACACTTACGGGTGAGCGTGAGAGATGAACTTGTGTGTCTAGTGATGAAAGTCTATAGCCGCTAGAGACGAAATCGAGCAGCTAAAGAAGGGGGAAAGGAGGAATGATCACGGCGAGTATGCATAGAGGAGGCGTTGATCAGTAAGTAGCAAAACTTAGGGATTTATAGCTCTCGTGAGAAGCCGAGACCAAACCCAACCGGTGGAGACGTTTGGTTGGCCGTGAATTGGACGGAGCGGAGGCGGCGACGGCGTAGCCTCTGAGCTCCCGGGGGGGGGCAAGGCAAAGCGGGAGGTATGAGGTCGGTCCGAGACAGCTGACAGAGGCGACGCGTCCCTCTCGTGGCTTGTTGTTATTATTTTATTTTATTTTTATTTTCGAGTAATTGTGGTTAAATACCTGAATTGTTAAAATTTACTCTTCGCGTGCAAAAAGAGTGGGCAATGAACAGAGAAGGTGGCACAAGTGGGCGTCGAAATAGTTAGGATTGTGTCGGCCCACTTGCGTTTTGCATTCGCGTTCTTACTTTGGTTTAGCGATCACTTTGTCTCCTAGTGATTTGCAAACTAAATGTCAAATCAGTGTGTAATAATAACTGGACCATGCTGTTTTGTTTTGGTTAAAAGTCAAAAAAAATTATGCTATTTATTTACTGCATGAACAAAACAAACAACTTTTTAAACAACACCATATGTTATGTAGGAAGCTAGGAACCAACAATTGCTTTTGTGTTGATGTTGATGTTGTCAATGTGTCGCCACTCCAATTTAAAACCCACAAAAAATACTTTAACTGAAAAAAAAACATAACAATGTGTATTGCTAAAATTTGGGCTCAACAATCTTTTTTTTCTGTCAATATTTTATTTAATTTAAACAGACCGAAGCCCTAGTACTACAAAGCTGAAGCCCAAACTACTAAGCATAAAGCCCAAACCAAAGGGCAACAAAATAAACAAAAAGGTCTGAGGCCCAAACAGCTAGAAACCAGACACCTGCTTGCAGGCCCATGCGTCAAGGAAGCCGGACACATGTTCGTATATTCACCATCTCATCCCGTCCGCCTCGACTTGACCGTCGCCGCTTCGAGAGCAGCACCACTGAAACCCTCGTTTCATCGGAGCTCATATTACCGTCGAGCTTCCATCGAATCAACTTGGAGATCTCATCCCGAGCCTCCCAAACACCCTCTCCATAGAGTTGAAACCACGAACCATCTCTCTTCATTCACGCTTTTTCTTAACATCGGAGAGCTTCATCGATTAAATCGAGATCTCATCCAGCAGATCAAAACCGCGAACCACAGGAACCATGAACCAATAACCACCCCCGATCCAGAATCGGGAACAAACCCTTACCCCACTAAAAGATTGAAACACCTAAAGCCGGCGACGCAAGACTATGAAAGCCATCACCCCCCGGAGACAAAAGCCGGCGATGGCGGAGCTGAAGAAGCCCCCACCTCCCGGAGACTAGGCCGGCGGCGACGGAGCTGGATAAGCCTCCACCTCCCGGATTCGAAACTTAAACTGACAAGCCTACTTCACCACACCAAAACCCTCCACACGACCGCGTTGTTACTCCAGCCGCTTAGCCACCATCGATGTCGGTTCACTCCTCGAGTTGACGACGACGGTTGGGAGCTGGACCAGAGTTCAGACAAGGCGATCGGGGATANCCTTTTTAAGTTGTATTTCCACAGATCGAGTGTATAATAGTTTGTAATAATTTTAAATTGAAGTAGAGCTTGATCCGCGTCCACCTAGATGTTCGTTTTTTTTGTAAAATTGTTTAGCGACTTTTTAAACATATGGATTATTTGTCTAATATTAGGTTCCAATAAACCTACATGGACCTGTAAGAATCTGATTTGAACTCCGTCCAGAAATTTTATTATATGCGAACCGAGTTTAATTTTAAAATACAAAAAACTATGAATATCTTTGTATAACTAATTATGTAAAAAAAAAATATATATTTGTTTACCGGTTTGACTTCTTGTCACATTGTCACGAAATGGAGTAACAACCTAAGAAATTATTATGATTGATACATAAAATGAATTATGTTGAATTATTATGATAAATGTAATTAATGAAGTAGTTTGAAAAAAATGAAAAAATGAATGTAAAATATATAATAATTATGTTTTGTAATTCTGTAATAAATATAGTCAAAATTAATTAAAAAATAAATAAATAAAGTGGTTATAATTAGTTAAAAAATGAATGAAAATATGTAAGAATCACTTAAAATTAGATAAGTATTATTTTTGTACTTTTTAATAGACTAATAAGAAGATATCATAATATCCAAAATTGAATATCATGATCAAGTAAGATTAGAACCAATCAATGAGAAAACCAAATCTGACCGGGTGTTGGTTCGGGTTAGACATTGTGTTTCGGTGTTGCTCTCAATCCCCGAGTCCATCTCCTTCCTTCTCTCTCTCTCTCTCTAGGTAACCACGAAATCTCACCGTCTTTTTTACAGTCACCGGCGATCGGTCAACAGTCGACCTCCGTTAGCCACAACTTTCCTCCATCGCCGACATGCCGATGACTATCGAAGGTAAAAAATCACCTCTCTCTCGGCTCTCTCTCTTATTATCTCCCTGACAGAATCGGGATCAAATTCGATATTGATTCCCACTTTCCTTCAATCTCTCCTTGCTTGATGCGGATATCTTCTGGAATGCTCAAATTGATGTTTTTGGTACAGTGTAAGTTTTATCACTCGAAACCTCTTTTATGTTGGCTTTTGTTGTTACATATAGTGTATTATATAATTATCTTTCTTGTTACACAGACTTGCTGGACTTGCCTTCATGTTTTCATCTAGTATCCTCCTACAGATCCTGGTATGATTATATATATCAACTCTACTTACGTCCTGGTCACCAGACCAATGGTCCATCTATCTTATATACTCCCTCCATTTCTAAATAACTAGTTTTAGCAAAAACAGTTTCTTTCACAAGAATTTACATATTTGAATGCATTTTTTTCACTTATTGGATATTGTGTGATCAATGAAATAATATTAGTTTTTTAATAATTAGTTGAATTAATTGTTCAAATGATATATTCTTTTAAATAACAATTTTCTAAATATTCGTGATTTTAAGCAAAACTACTTACAATTAGAAACGAAGGGAGTATTAGTTAAAATTCTTTCCAATTACCAATGTGGGACACTTTGTGTGTAATAATTATCCTTTGTCACCTTCCCACGCTAGCCAACGTCGACTTTAGTTTATGCTAAGATGGAAAACTCAACTGCAACCTCTATGAGGGCAATGTCTAACTTGCTAATGACTTTATACTTTCTGAATAATTTCTCCAAATCCAAACACCTTCCCTCCTGATTGATTTAAGTGTCTAGTTTTTCTTTTGCAATTCGACAAAGGGAAGCAAGTTTTGTCAGATTTTTCGTATTTGATAAGTTTATCATATGATTCTCATCTTACTGGATTGTATGAGCAACACAGACTCTAGTCATCTGAGCGTTTTGTTGGGTCTAATTGTCAGGCGTGTGCGATATATGGTAACTGGTGGCCAATGCTGTCAGCACTCATGTATGTGGTTGTGCCTATGCCATGCATGTTCTTTGGAGGAGGCTCAACTCAATTCCTAATTAGTCGAGATGGTGGAGGGTGAGTTAACTTTAGCCTTCACCACTAATCCAAAAAATTACAGAACATTCAATCAGTCACCAAGTTTGCTCCTTGTTAAAACGCAGGTGGATAGATGCAGCGAAGTTCTTGACAGGAGCATCAACGGTGGGAAGCCTGGCGATTCCAATCATTTTAAGGCATGCAGGAATGATCGAGACGGGTGCAATGCTGATAGAATTCACATCGTTCTTCATATTCATATGCACCGTCATGTGTTTTCACAGGGCTAGCCTGGATGATGATTGGTAACAGATAAGTTCTTGTATGCTATTTACTAATTGGACTCGCATGAGAAAGAGAGAGAGGAGAGAGTTGAAGTGTGATGTGTTGTGTTGTCTCCTTTTGTAAAGCTTTGTGTATCAATCAGTGTCTCTGTAAAAATCTATTCATCGTAGTTAATGTGATGCTTTGTGTTTTTCTTTATAAGTTTTGTAACAAGTAACAAAGACTCAACTTTGTCCAAATTGTTTGAGTACAAGTCTATAATGGGTGTGGCCTTAAACTTGTTCTAAGGAGATGTTTACCACGGACAAGGAACCAATGTCATTATCAATAAGGAGATGGTACTCACAGACAAGTAACATAATATAGCATTATTTCCTCGTGGATAAAAAAGCCCATGGGCCCTAATATTGAGCCCGATAAGGGTAAAAGCGTAGAACTCACCCTCACACACTGCATGTATATATATCCTTGCGGATCTTCCCTAATCTCTCACAAACGGTCTAGCCGTCTACTAGTGTTCGTCTTTGCAATTTGGGTTTCGTCTTTTTGCTAGATAAGTTTCGTTGTTATTAAAAAAAAAAGGTTTCGTTGTTGTTTAATCTTGGTTTTGTTCTGTTGTTGTGAAAGCGTTTCTTGATTCTTTGGTGTTTTATTTGATCTGGAAACGGCGAGGATGATGATTCAATTAGATGTGCGAATGGTTTCATTATGAGCTTACAAACTTAATTTGGCAATTATTGATCTGACTTCGCCGTCATCTTCTTTGTTTTTTTTTCTAAATTCTCTTGTAAATTGGAGGAATGGATTGTGAGTGATGATTCAATTAGATGTGCGAATGGTTTCATTATGAGCACACAACACTAAATTTGGCAATTTTTATCTGACACTTCCATTCCTCCCAATATTTTCCCAAATTTTTAAACCCAATTTGTCGTTTTATGCCGATAGTGTATGGGATATTTTTTCCCAAGCTGTGAAATTGATGTAGACATATACACCGTAGTCACGGACAGTAAAGAAAACTCTGCTAAATCAGACAACAGAAGAACAAGTTTCTCGCATCATACTCAACGAATGATAGTAGATATTAATAAATTAATTTTCTAAGAAGATTAAATCTAAGACTATGAAATGTAATGATCTGTATATGTCACAATTGGTAACAATATAAAATCTAAGACTATTGAAAGACAGTAAAATGTATTGACTGTTGAGAAGATTTAAACGAAAAGCCTAAAGATTTTTCCATTGAAACTTTCTTAGTTATCTTTCTTTACCATAACATAGGTTCAAGAACAATGTGTAGGTCAAGGACAATAACCATAACATAGGTCAAGGACAGTAATTTGAATATAAATTTGATTAAGTACGCTAAATATTTTGAAATTTGTTATACATGATTAGGTTAGAACAATCCAGAACTAAAAACATAAATTTTGTGGGACTAGACAATATTCTGTATAATACGAGCGTGAAGCAAATTTATATTGTACGTTGCTTTGGTGTTACCAGCCAAGTCCCTTCATACTGGGGAGAGCAAGCTGTCTTCGAGATATCTGAAACCGGAAAGATATGCTGTTGCTAAGGAAAACGGGCTTATTCATTCCTGAACTACGACTTACGAGAAAATACATACTTCAACTTTTACTTGAGATTTTCTAGTTGAATTCATTCACTAAACTCCGGGAATTTGAGATGAATCATGCCAAAACATATTTTAACTAATCAAAAATTTAAAATTTCATACTTTAACTAGAGGTCGATAAAAAAATACATACTCCAACTTCTATTGCATGCTAAAACATATTTTAACTAATCAAAAAATTGAAATTTATGCATAGTCTTTAGAAGTCAATGCTAATCCCAATTTTGACTGTTAATTAATTGTTAACGATAATGACTAGATACTTAGTTGGCTAATGAGTTGGATTAATAATAATTGGGTCTAATCGAAAATCAAATTGGAATGAGTCAAATATGATAATAGTTGGGCCGAAGCCCTAAAACAATGGGCCGTTATCAATACGATGTCGTCTGTTCTATGTTTTAAAGTTTTTCTTCTTTCTTTCTTTTTTTACGACAAAGTGAAGGATCCCCGACAAGGCAGAGTGAAGAGACAAAACACAGAACAAACAACGTTGCAGAGATAATGGTCCATTGTTTTAGGATTCCGGCCCAACTATTATCAGATGTGACATATTACAATTTGATTTTCGATTAGACCCTAACTCATTAGCCAACTAAGTATCCTAGTTTCGTTAACAATTAATTAACAGAGTTTAAGTCAAAATTGAGATTAACGTTGACTTCTAAAGATTATGCATATATTTTAATTTTTTGATTAGTTAAGGTATGTTTTAGCATGGTATAAGAGTTGGGGTATGTATTTTATCAACGATCCCTAGTTTAGACATGAATTTTAATTTTTTGATTAATCAATGTATGTTTTGTCATGCAGTAAAATGGAGGTGTATATTTTTCAGTAACCCCTAGTTCAGGCACGAACAAGTTGTTTTCCCTGCTGTTGCTCTGTGTCGCCAGCAAAGTCTCTTTTGTCCTCCGATGCAATGTGTTTAAATCTCTCTTTCACTAATGTAAAATATTTTCTTTCACCTTTTGAGAAACTGATGCTTCCTTATGGACTCAAAATAGTGAAGTTTATATTACTATCATTCGATTTAAAGAATTTTGAACATGTATATCGAAAACAATCTTTGTTCGCACGTAATTTGTATTAACATCATTCGTTTGTTGAGGTTTAAAACAAAGGTATCTTATAAAGTTATAAAACATTTGTCAAATCGAGAAAATGTTAGAAAATTCTTTTGACCAGTGTTATTATTCACTCCACACTGCATAAATTAAACGACGACGTATCTCGGAATATGTTTTGAAACAATAATTTCCCATAATGACGAAACGACGACGTAGCGAGGAAAAAGATGTGTGGGTAATTACGTAAATTGTTATAGTGGTTTCGATGTAACCCTAATCTATAAAGTTGATTTTGTAGCGCCGAGAGTATGTCAGTGCCACAGCTTACGGCGAAGAGCATCCTTAAGCCCTAGCATTTCGTCTCCTGTCATCCGTTGTTGAACATGGTAAGCTCTTTCTCTCCAATGACTAATCGAGAAACTTGTTTAGGTTAGGATCCGAACTCTGCTAGATTCTGATGTTCCATACCCGTAGATTCTTCTCCTCATATCTAGTGCTGGGATTGACGTGATTGTTAGTTTCTGAATCGTATATAGAGTAGTGATGGTCATTGGGGTTAGATGAGTTAACGGTCTGTTTTGCTCTCTTATAGTCGAGGAGAAAGACCAGAGAGCCCAAAGAGGAAACAGTCACTCTCGGACCCGCTGTTCGTGACGGAGAGCAAGTGTTCGGTGTTGTTCACATCTTTGCTTCTTTCAATGACACTTTCATTGTAAGCTTTCCTCATTCATTCTCGCTGCCTCTCTGATATTATAATGATGTGTATATGACTTTGCTGTCGATTTGCGTGCAGCATGTGACTGATCTTTCGGGAAGAGAAACTCTCGTTCGTATCACCGGTGGGATGAAAGTCAAGGCTGACCGCGACGAGTCCTCTCCTTATGCTGCTATGCTTGCTGCTCAAGATGTTGCTCAGAGATGCAAGGTCAGCAAACTTTTCCAGGATCCATGCTTTTTTTATAGTGCTTCTGGATATTATTATGCTTATCCTAATAATCTTATAATGCTATATGTGACAGGAGCTTGGCATTACCGCGATGCACGTGAAGCTCCGTGCCACTGGAGGAAACAAAACCAAGACTCCAGGCCCTGGTGCTCAGTCTGCTCTCAGAGCCCTTGCTCGTTCTGGCATGAAGATTGGTCGTATAGGTAAGAAAGAAACTGAACACTCTTTTTTTTAAGATAATTGTGCGTTTTGGTTGAGAGGAGTCTTTGTTGAATGTATTTTGCAGAGGATGTGACTCCAATTCCCACCGACAGTACACGTAGAAAGGGTGGACGTAGAGGAAGAAGACTTTGATTTCCTAATGGTTCAAGTTGTGCCCTTGACTCTGGTAGTTTCTTGGGTTCACTCTTCGAAGTTAGTTGTGTCTCGTTCCATTTTATCTTTCATGTTGCTTCTAAAACATTATAAGTTGTGTCTTTCTTCAACGTTGTAACTTTTGCATTTGGAGTTTTGGGAATGAGAAAAACTTATAGTGACTCTAATCGCGTTGTGTTATTAATACTTAGGGTATGAATGGTGGATGGGGAATAATGCATTTCTTAATGTTTCTATAAAAAATCATCATTCACAAGGAATAATAATTTCTTCTCATTCTCTTGTTCCTTTTTTTGTAGAGAATTAAAAGACAAAACTATTCTTTGTTAAATTTGAGAAGAAACAACCATTCTTTTTTATTCCTGCTATTTTTTTTCCGTATATTTTTTTTCTGTTTGTTCTTTTTGTTTCTCGAATGGTCACCACTGTCAGACCCTTAGTTTTATACTATTGTTCTTGTAGTCACCATCCATATAAAAATCTATGCGGATAGACATTGGTTGATAAACACACAGATGACAGAATCTAACATGGTTGGGAATACCTCAAATGCAACCTTCAAGCATCTGTACATAGTTTTTAAAAATATCAAAGTAGGAGGAGGAATAACCAACGCAACTCTTGTATCCATAAGTCTTCTTCAAAAAGCATAAATTATATTTTGGATAATTAAATGCAGTGGAAAATAAAAAATAATAAAGAGTTTGCATTTTTATTTTAATCACACACTAACCATATTATTATTTTTGGAAAAATTGGCAAGACGAAACAAAAATTCAGCATAGTTGTTCTTTTGGAATAATACTTTTTGATCACTTTTTTTTACCCTTTCCATTTCTATAAGTTAATGAAATAAATAATCTTATGAATAAAAAGTATTAAAAATATAAACAATTGATAAAACACTTGTATACACAAACTGTTATTTTTTTGTTGTTGAAAAACTTGATAAATTAACTTTTTAAATTACGTTTTACTAAAAATAAATTTCATCTTCTACGGAAAATGAATTAGTAGAAAGTAAATTTTAGATTAAATAAGTTCATCTATTTTTTTAGAACGAACAATTTTCCTTCAACTAAACTTCTATATGGAGAATGTGAATTCTACTAATCGTAAAAATGGCTATTTTTTTTGCCGAATGAAGTTTCTACTTTTATTTGATATTCTAAAATTCTAGACATTCGAAATCTAGACACTACTCAAGCGGTTACATAAGGTAGAATCTACTTGTGAAAGCCCCCTTGGTACAGTGGTTTGATCAAGAGTTCATTAATGCTTCTACACCATGAGATCTGAGCTTCAATTCCCGGAGAATGCGGAATTATGCGAATTAAAGGAAAAAAAGGCTTACAAAAGATCTTCAACATGGCGCAAGGAATACCGTCAAACGTGGATCCGATAGAACAGCTCAGGTGATGCAGTCAGGCGTGAATCCTCATACGGCACATAGAATTGTTGGCTGTAAAATCGTCTGTAGTATTTTTCATAGTTGTAATAGCATAGTTATCCAGCGTTAAAAAAATATAATCTACTTATAGAATTTTTGTTTTGGTTCTACGCAGTGTAAAAAATGGCATATACGGATAAGAAAATATTCTAAAAATATTTGTAATATTTTAGCTTCCCTAAAACGTGTATAGATCGATTTTCCTTGTCTAAAAATTATCAAAAAAAAATCTATTATACCTTTTCTTCTTCATTAATCTAAGATTATTTTATTAAATCAAATATTTAAAACCTACCCACCTTTCGCATTCAATGAATAAAGAGATACGTCTTAAAAGACACATATATTACTAATAATTTTTCAAAAAAACAATATAAAATAATATGACAAAGAAAACATGAGGAAAAATAAAAAAATAGACAGTACTTAAAAATACACATAAATATCATTTTAACTTCTGTATATTGGTAAATGATCAACCAAATAAAACAAGAAATTGTGTTACTATTAATCAAAATGAGATAATTTGAGATCTGGTTGCAGAAAGTTTAAAATAAACCAAATAAATATATAAATAATTGTAACACATCAAAGTTTAAACTCAGAGCTTCTGTTCGTCTCTTCTTCCTGTTTCGCCTCGACCTTCTGGAGTGATTGCTCATAGAGCAAACAGATTCGTCAAACTCTGAGCTTCTGTTCCTCTGATGGAAACAAACCGACTCCATATTATCATCTTCTCCATCAGAGAACTGAATCTTGCAGTTCTCTCCATCAGCCTCTCTTATCAATCTCTCTGCTGTACCCAACGTTTCATGAACAGCCACTCTCACAAAATACACCTCATCATCCACATGTTTCCTCATCTCTTGCAACACAAGCTCCACCTCAGAAGACATACTCTTGGGGTTCAGATACTTCATCAGGAAGTTAAGCATCTGCACAGCCAAAACCCGTTTCTGAGCATCACCCTCCACAACACCCAACTCCAAAATCCTCAGCCCCGACTTCACAAAAAGCCTCGCATACGCCTCAACTGTAAAAGCATTGCGCTTAGCGAGAGCTATCACAAGCGCCATATGAGACTCAGCTTCGCTCGAAGCGGCTTCAAGCGCAACAGCTAAGCTTTGGCAAAGGGTATTAACCATTTCGCTAGAAGCAAAACGCCAGCTGTCTATTGAATCAAAGAATCTTAAGAACACTCTTTATTATAACTCTTAATACTTTAGAAAATAACTCAAAACTAAAGCTCTCTCAACTCTCTTGTCATACCACACATTGGTATCTCCTTATATATAACTCTTAAGTTCCTAAACTCATTAGGAAAACATATCTTATAGATAACTCTCAATCTATATAATCCTAATCTCATTAGGATAACTTAAGCTTAACTCAACATTCTCCCCCTTAAGCTTGATCTCTTCATTCTTCACATCTTGAACTCCAATGAATTGTCTCATCTCTTTGAACTTGATTCTCCCAAGTGCTTTAGTAAGTATATCAGCCTTTTGTTTCACACCAGCGACATGCTCTATACTCACGAGACCTTTCTCGACGCATTCTCTGATGAAATGAAACCTTGTATGAATGTGTTTGCTTCGCCCATGAAACACCGGATTCTTAGACAATGCTATTGCTGACTTATTATCGATCCTTATCACGACCTTCTTACTGTTACCACCGAATAACTCACTTAGAAGATCCTGTAGCCATATTGCTTGCTTGGCGGTTTCAGTTGCAGCCATAAACTCCGCTTCACAAGAAGATAAAGCAACTATCTCTTGTTTTTGAGAACACCATGTGATTGGATTTCCACCAAAGTAAAAGATGTGTCCGGTTGTGCTCTTGCCATCATCGGGATCAACATTGTAACTACTATCACTATAACCCACCAATCCTTCTTGCGGTCTTGCTTCAAAGATCAAACCGTGCGATAGGGTTCCTTGAAGATACCTCAAGACTTGTTTCAAAGCGGCTTTATGGGACTCCTTAGGATTGTGCATGTACCGACTTAGGATACCTACACTACACGCTAGGTCAGGTCTTGTATGTATCAGATAGCGCAAACAACCAATGTTTCTCCGATACTCCCTCTCGTCTACACCCTTCTCTTCATCCGCTTTGCCTAGTTTAAGACCTGCATCCATCGGTATCTGCGTCGAGTTACACCCTTTCATTCCAGCCTCCTTTATGATCCTTGCTGCATATTTCTCTTGACTTAACACTATACTTCCTTTTCTCTGCGTGACTTCTATCCCAAGGTAATAGCTCAGCTTACCAAGGTCAGTCATGTCGAATTTAGCTGCCATATCCTTCTTGAAATCGATTATCATGCCCAAGCTCGAGCATGTTACCAATAGATCATCGACATACACGGCCACCATCAACAAATGTCCGTGCTCTTTCTTCTTATAAAGTGACGGCTCCTTGAGGCATCTATCAAATTTCAACTCATGAAGTGTAGCGTTGAGTTTTTCATTCCAAGCCCTTGGAGCTTGGCGTAGACCGTATAGTGCCTTTCTTAACTTATAAACTTTAGTTTCTTTTCCTTTGATGACGAACCCCTCTGGCTGTGATACGTAGACTTCTTCCTTTAAATCACCGTGTAAAAATGCTGTTTTCACATCAAGATGATGTAGCTCCCAACCATGTGAGGCTGCAACTCCAATGATCAAACGAACAGTCTCTATCCGTGCAACGGGTGCGAACACCTCATCAAAGTCTATTCCATGTTTCTGTATGTATCCTTTAGCAACCAGACGTGCCTTGTATTTGTTGATACTCCCATCAGAGTTCCTTTTAACTTTAAAGACCCACTTCAATCCAATTGCTTTACAATTCTGAGGGAGATCAACTAAACTCCAATTATCGTTCTTCACAATCGACTTGATTTCGTCTTCACATGCATCTCTCCAAACCTTTAGTTCTTTCGCATCTTCATAGCTCCAAGGTTCCTCGTTCACAAGCATCAATAGATGTTCGCATTCTAACTCGCAAAGTGTTTCATACATCTCATCTTCTTCACACAGTAGCTCGTAATCATCAAGATAGCTCGGCTTATTGATCGTAACGGAGGAGCGTCTTAGGACCACTGGTTCTTCTTCATGATCACTTTCTTCATCCTCGAGCTCAGGATCAGTTTCTTCTTCTTTTATTATAGCTTGGTCACATAATCCTGTTTCGGGATATCCAAAAGTTATTACACTAGTGTCTACTTCTTCCTGTTCCTGTATCCACTTCCACCTCTGTTCTTCATTAAAGACCACATCTCTACTAACCACTATTCTTCTGGTTGTCGGATCAAGTAGTCGGTAAGCCTTTGTTCCCGGCTCAGTTCCAAGATGAACCAAAGCACGAGACCTATCATCCAATTTTCTCAGATGTGGTGTAGTAACCTTTGCGTAACCTACGCATCCGAAGACCCTCACGTGCTCAACGTGCGGCTTCTTCCCCTTAAAGCTCTCGTATGGGGTCTGAAGTACTAGAGTTCGAGTAATGATCCTATTGATGAGGTAGGTTGAATGCCTTACTGCCTCTCCCCATAGAAAATTTGGAACATCCATATGCTTCAAGATGCTTCGTGTCATCTCTAGAAGCGTTCTGTTTCGTCTTTCGACGACCCCGTTTTGTTGTGGAGAGTATGGGGCCGTCAAATGTCGTTCAATGCCCGAGCTCTTGCAGTACTCTTTGAATTCGACTGATGTAAATTCTCCCCCCTATCAGTTTGTAGCGTTTTGATCTTTGAACCTGTCTCTTGTTCAACTACGGTCTTAAACCGTTTGAATTTTGTAAAAGCTTCACTTTTCTCCTTTAAAAGAATACTCCACATGTATCTAGTATGATCATCTATTAAGACGAACACATACTTGTTTCCTCCTGCGGTAGATGGAGTGATTGGACCGCATAAATCTCCATGTATCAGCTCTAATACTCTAGATGCACGGTAAGAGCTTGCTTGTGGAAAAGACTTCCGTATTTGCTTCCCACGTAAGCATGCCACACATGTCTCCTTCTCGACTCCAAAACGAGGCATACCGACCACCACATTCTTTTCTACCATTAGTTTTAGGTTGTTTAGACCTATGTGCCCCAAACGTGAGTGCCACTTCGAGGACTCCTTTTGATGTACCAGCTGCAAGCATCTTGTATTCTCCACCTCCATGACTACCTTATACAATTGATTTGGAGCTCTTTTTGCTTGCACAAGAAGATTGTTATCACGATCATACAGGAGCAAAGCATCTCCTACCATTCTGATCTCACAACCTGACTCGGTGGCTTGCCCGAGGCTTATTATGTTACTTCGAAGATTAGGAATGTAGTAGACGTCAGAGAGTATTTTCTTCTCTCCATTCTTTGTGGCAAAAACAATTGAGCCTTTCCCGGTTATATCTATTCGCGAGTCATCTCCAAATCTCACCTTTCCTGTTATACTTCTATCTATCTTTGAGAAGTATTCAAGATTTCCTGTCATATGGTTGCTGGCTCCATTGTCTAAGTACCATAACTTATCTCCCGCTGAAGTGACGTCAAGCTTGTTAGGAATGACATTCCGTTCGTTAAGGTACACAATTTCATGAACCATTAGTTCATCAGCTTCATGTGTAGTGTTTGCTTCACTTTCTTGTGTCTCTTGAAGCTTTAATAAGCGATCGGGGCAGTTTTGCGCGAAGTGCCCTAGCTTATCACATCTGAAACACACCACTCTTGATGCATCTCTGTCTTGGCGGTAGTACCCTCCGCTCTGTTGACTGCCATAACGCCCACGTCCTCTTCCTCGATATCCGTTACGACCTCCTCTGCCTCGTCCTCTTGACGTGTCGTATCTCTCTTGATAAGGCTGCGACTGACCTCCTGAATCATTGGTGTACATAAGCTTGTTTTGCCCCCGATCTTCTTGATTCTCCTCTTCTTCTTCTTCAGAAACTCTTTCTTCATATGCTTTTAACCGTCCCACAATGTCCTCAAAGTTCGTTTTATTAAGATCAAGAACTTGTTCCAAAGAGGCCACAATGTGTATATATTTCTTGCGGGGCAAGCTATGAAGAAACTTCTTAACCATCTTTGGTTCCTCAATAATCTCACCAAGGGCTGCAGATTTTGTTGCTAGTTCAGAAATTTTCCCGACAAAAACATCAATAGAGTCGGTCTCCTTCATCTTCAATCGACTGAAATCTGCTGCTAGGGTTTGCAACCGAGCCTCTCGCACACGATCAGCTCCCATATGTCTCATCTTAATCGCTTCCCACATCTATTTTGAGGTATCAAGGTTTCCCACCTGAAGTATTAAGGACTCGGGTATGGATTGGAATAATAATGCCCTCGCGACATCATTCTTTTCTCCGGTTTTCTCCCCTGGGTCAATGGCCTCCCAGACCTTATGGACTTTCAATGCCGCCTGCATTCGCATTGTCCACACAGTGTAGTTTGTATCGCTGAGCATCAGACATTTTATGGTTGATAATCCGCTGCTCTTTGTGTTGCTATTCACTGCAACAATATCTCCCATGATTTCTTCTTAGATTCAATGTAAGGCTCTGATACCAATTATTGAATCAAAGAATCTTAAGAACACTCTTTATTAGAACTCTTAATGCTTTAGAAAATAACTCAAAACTAAAGCTCTCTCAACTCTCTTGTTATACCACACATTGGTATCTCCTTATATATAACTCTTAAGTTCCTAAACTCATTTGGAAAACATATCTTATAGATAACTCTCAATCTATATAATCCTAATCTCATTAGGATAACTTAAGCTTAACTCAACACTGTCGCAGTCCACAACAGCTAAGCTTTGGCAAAGGGTATTAACCATTTCGCTAAAAAATATCTAATTTTTTTGGTAAACCGAAAGAAAGTATCATAGATAGTTGAGTAAATCGATACTGATGATCTTAAAAAGTTTGAACCTTTAATAATGATCTGTGAACATAACATCAATACCCATCGAAATGACTGATGAATAACGAAGCGTACCAGTGTCTGTTGTATAGCGAAGATTGACCCAAGAATCTGAAAATTAAAGAAAAAACCCAAGAGTCTGAAAGTCTCTAGATTGCAAGATTCAGTACGAAAAATAAGTAAATAACCATGATTTGTGATTTCAAGACCATGCTAGTGTTGCGAGTCTTGTGACGTTGTCCAGTCACGTTGAGAACAAACATGGTTAACATTTTAAAACAAACAAAAAAAGGTCAAAGATACTCAATTAACTATGTCAAGATCAGATTAAATAACAAAAGATTGTAGTTTAAGAAATAGTTAGCTAGCTTCATTTCTGATGATCTTAGGTTCTCACATGTCTTTGGGACAACAGTTTGTTTGACTAAAAAAAACTGTAAAAATAGACAGTGGACTCTGATCTTGATCCACACCTTGCTTGCACTCTTGTTCCTTCTTTACGTAGGTTTTAGCCTCTGAGATCCACAGAAAGATATACTGAAAAGCTATGAGAGATGTTAAAAACTAGATTACTAAACTGAAAAACAAAGAAGATGGTTAACTACTTGGCTCTTTTAATAGCTTGCACCAGCGACCAACGAATAACCAATAATCACTAATCAACCATGTGTTACTGATCGATCTCTCACGAGTTCCACTAACCAATCATTTTAACAATAAAAGCCACTTTTTTTTGGAAACACAAAAGCCATTTATCTCAGACAAAACCTTTAACTAAAATCAGAGAGCTCATCAGAGTTTTGCTTACCAGGGAGCAGATGAAGTTGCTTTGAACTCAAGACTCCAGATTGTCAAGCTCTACCCCACGATCTCTTGCACATGACTCCATCTGACATATCTTCTCTTTCAGAGCCACTTGTTGCCTCTCCAGCTCAAGAATCTTGTGTTTCAGAGCCATCATCTGTCCTTCTAGACTCCTTTTCTCCTCCAGTGCCTTCACCTGTCTCTATCTTTGAGAGCCAAGAGTTGGTTGATCCGTGTCAGAGGCGCTGCAACGTCGAAACCGTGTTTCTTCAGCTTGGCAAAGGACACTTTGAGGCTATCTAGCTGGCCATGAGAACGTCAGGTTCAAGATCTTTAACGCTCTCCACCAACTTGGAAAAGGTGAGCATCATACCAAGTGCTTGACCTTCACGGAACACTTCACTTTCCCCAACCAATGTGCTGAAATGAGGACCTTGTGGTGGTGCTCTCTGGAAGACTTCTCTTGTTTCAAGTTCCTTCCAAAGCGATGACTCCTTAGCAAAAGGCAAAACAACTATTTTCATCATTTTATTTTTGTTAACTTCCTCGCTGCTCTCCTGCCATCCACAAAGAAGATAATGAATAATAAGGCACCATTATATAACAAACTTACTAAGAAAGTAAAGAGTGACAATGCTGAATCAAAGATGACTCACCGGCTGGACAGTGAATTCTTCAGTACCAGCCTCTGTTTGTTCCAGTGCTGTTGCAGTTAGAGATGAAACTGATTCAGTAGCTGAACAAAAAACAGTGGCACCGTTTCAGTAACATGGCAGAAACTAAGTCCATGACACACTAACGAGAAGGTTAAAGACATACCAGCAGCCTCACTTAAGTCTGGATTGTGCTCTACTTCTCCTCTTTTTCTCTTACGACTGTCATCTTCTCTGCTGTGTTCCTCTAGCACCTGTTGCATACAAGCAGCATTTGCTTCATTAGTGTTTTGCTGAAAACAGAAACAACATAACACTCAATTTATAAATCAAACAAGAATCAAAAGTTGACTAAAGCCAGATAAAAACTAACCGACACCAGTTTGGCTATTGTCTCCTCGGAAGGCCTTATAGCATCGTGTTTGAATTCCAAATACTGATTTGTTGACTTAAACCACACAGAGTATACTCGTCACGGTCCCTGGACGCCATCCCGGGTCAATAAACACTTCAACAGACTCCATCAGTCACAGTTGGCGGTGTGAGCCTTATGCTGCTTGAACCAACGGTTCTGTTTGGTTTAGATTCTTCACCATCATTCCAGCTCACGTTTTTCAAGGACTTAACAACGAAACTCTTCCTGTTTACCATCTCCTTAACAATCACTGATGGTATCCACACATCAACATCATCATCAACTTTCACTTCCACCATGGTCCCACATCTAAATGTTGACTTCTTACTCACAAAAACCTTCAATAACACCAAAAACATAAATAATAAGAAACCATACCACATGAAACACAACAAAAACATAAAAAAACTCGAACCTTGTTTTCTGGTCTGACCCATTTTTGTTTGACCCAGTCAAAGTGTTGTCGGAGCTGTCCTGTCTTGAACTGGAGCAGATCCGGTGGTGAATCGAAGTAAACCCAAACTTCCTCATCGTTTATCTTCTTCACAACCGCTCCAGTCCATTACCCGCCTCTCTGAGAAGCTTCCACCACGCACCCTTCCTCAAACTCCGCCGCTGCCGTGAACAGGTTTTTCGGCGGAATCGGCCGGAGGAATCTCCGGTAAGTGGTTTTCGGAGTAGTGGAGGAGCCATCGTTGGCTAGCAAAGACACGTTCAGCTTTTTGTTTCCGGATTTAGGCGGAGGGTCTTCGAGAATGGCTCTGAACCACGATCCTTTAAGCCCTTCTTCGTCGGAGGAGACTTCAATCTCATCGCCTCTCTTCATTGTCTGTTGTCGGAAAATAAAAACCCAAACTTTCTCTCCGGAGACAAACACTTGAACTGAGTGTAAGTAAAGAGAGTGAACTGATAACAAAATAAATATGATCCTACTTTGGTATTTTTCAATTTTTTGGCGCGATTTAAATTATCGTGGAAAAAACCAAAAAATTGCTAATGGGCCAATGATTACTGGGCCTGGGTTAAGTAATGAAGAGTCTGTTGGACCAATATTCTCTTTGTGATTAGGTTCGAGATGAACTTGCAAGACCGGTTTAGGTGGGTTGCAAAGACCGGTTCGATTCCAAAATTATTACCGTTAGGAGAAACGCACGCGTTTTGTGGCGATCGAAACCGACTCGAACCTTTAAGAGAAATATGGCCGTTACGAAAGGCGCTAGCTTCTCTATAAATATACAAAATACCCCCAACCCAAAAACACTACACTCTATAATCAGACAACAAACCAAACTCATAAACACTATAATCAGACAAAAAACAAAACCATTGTTTCTCCTTCTTTCTTCTCCAATGATATCGATGTCTGAAGAAAACCACTAAGGGTATGACTGGTTTTCCCGCTACCACCCGCAAACACAACTTTTGCGGTTGATAGCGGTTACTGGCGTTTTGCAACAATCGCTCAAACCGCTCCAAACCGTTATAAATCGCTCTAAACCTCATAAATTCAAAAGCTGGTTCCAGCTAACTTTTGCGGTTGCAAGCGGCTGCGGGAAGATAAATTTTTTTTTTTTTCTAAAACAATATAAATACAAAAATAAAAATATTCAATAGGAAATTTAAATTAGAATTATAAAAATATTAAAATATATCTATTATATTTTAATTAATATTATAAAACTTTAAAATGAAAATNAGAGCAAGATTATCGCCATATCTTAGGCAAAGTCCTTAGCATTTAATTGCCGAAAATAAATCAAAATTGAATGTAATAACACAGGACGTTTCTTAATTAAGGAATTTTGAGGTGCGTCCTACGTTGCCACGTGTCGGTACGATAGTAGCCGACGGGTTTTGGAAGGGGAAACCGAGAGGCGTCTCCGATTCACTCTCATTTTTGTTCGAGAGCGAAACACTCGAAGACGATCGAGACTCTTGAGGCGATTCACCGGGGAATTACGAAACGTGGCGATTCTCGATTCTTCATCGTCATCTCTTCCTTTCGATCTCGGTATTGATCTGGTGTCTCATACAAGGCGAATTATCGTTGTATTTCTTCCACCGCCGATTCAACTTCGTCTTTTTTCCACTGCCGATTCCAAGGTAAAGCAGGCTTGTTTCCTCCATGGTCTTGCATGTATTTTGTCGTTCTCCATCTAGGTTAAGGACAATGTTAAGGACCTACCAATATTCTACACATTTCCTTTTATCCCTTTAATTTGTCCTTAATCTTCATATATTATTAAAAAATACTAAGGACTCTTAAACTTGTCCTAGCAATAATCATGCTCTAATATTAAACTTTTTGCTGACACTTACCATACTTCTAGTCTTAGACAAATCTTATACTCCAAAGCTTGACTATTCTAACAACTCTTACCAACTCTCTTAGTTTACTCTCTTACCAACTCTGAACTTAGTTAGCTTACTAACCAACTGACTCTTAACTTCACTTCTCACTCCTTAACTCCTAGTTACATAACTAACTTCCTTGTTGACTTTGACCTTGACTTTTCTTCTTCTTCCTTTCTTCACGTTTCTTGATTCTTCTTGCTTGTTTCTTGTGCTTTACGCTTATTCTTCTCCTCACTGTCTTCACTTCTTTCATATGCACGTTTTACTCAAAGGAATCACTTCTCAACAATCTTGCCTGAACAAAAATAAGATTGAGCATAGTCTTCGATGTTGTCTAAACTGTAGACATAGTCTTCACAAAGTTCGTATATTGCTCTTGACTTTGTTTATACACTTAGAGTTATTATTATTCATATATAATTTCTTATGTGTAGATGGACACTGAACATGAACATGGCGATCCGAAGAAAGGTGACGGAAACGATATGGACACAGACTGTGGTGGAGAAACAGCGCCAAAAGTAGATTCTATGGAATCTAAGGTAACCTCTCGACAAAAATCTCTTGCATGGAGTAACTTCAAGAAAACAGAGGATAGCAACAAATCCAAGTGTAATCACTGCGGTCAACTAATTACTTATAGATCACCATACTGAAATCAAAGACTCGAACACAAATCAATGAACTCACAAGTAAGAAACTCTCTTATTAATCTCTCTTGAGGAAACTAACTCAAAACCTCAAGCTCTCAATCTCATAAGTTATGCAACACCATTGCATTTCCTTATATATAACTCAAACTTCCTAAAACTCATTAGGTTTAACATATTAGAATATTTCCTAAACACAACTCACTTTCCTATTCCATAACTCGGTAGGAAAGTATTAACTTGTTCTCCAAGCTATTTCAAGTTTATTTCAACATTCACCCCCTTAAACTTGAAATCTTCATTTGACACATCTTGAACTCTGATCAGATCTCTCATCTCCTTGAACTTGATTCTCCCAAGTGCTTTAGTTAGTGTGTCAGCCTTTTGTTTCACCCTAGCAACATGCTCCACGCTCACAAGACCCTTCTCGGCGCATTCTCGAATGAAGTGGAACCTTGTGTGAATATGCTTACTATGCCCATGAAACACCGGATTCTTGGACAAAGCTATTGCCGACTTATTATCAACACGTATCACCACTTTCTCCCTTGAATGGCCAAATATCTCATTAAGAAGATCTTGCAACCATATTGCTTGCTTAGCTGTTTCTATTGCAGCCATAAGCTCAGCTTCACATGAGGATAACGCGACTATCTCTTGCTTCTGAGAACACCACGTGATTGGATTGCCACTGAGGTAGAAGATATGACCGGTCGTACTCTTGCCGTCGTCTGGATCAACATTGTAGCTACTGTTACTGTAACCAACCAAGCCCTCCTGTGGCTTTGCTTCAAACTTCAATCCATATGATAGTGTTCCTTGTAGATATCTCAGTACTTGTTTTAACGCAGCCTTATGGGACTCCTTCGGATTATGCATATATCGACTTAGGATGCCCACACTACAAGCAAGGTCAAGTCTCGTGTGTATCAAGTAGCGCAAGCAACCAATGTTCTTTCGGTAATCCCTTTCATCCACACTGTTCTCTTCATCGGCTTTGCCCAACTTCAGACCTGCATCCATAGGTTTGTGTGTCGGGTTGCATCCTTTCATCTCGGCTTCCTCGATAATCTTCGCAGCATATTTCTCTTGACTTAACACTATGCTTCCCTTTCTCTGTGTAACTTCTATCCCAAGGTAATAACTCAACCTACCAAGATCAGACATATCAAACTTTGATGCCATACCCTTCTTGAAATCGACGATCATATCCAAGCTAGATCATGTTACGAGCAAATCATCTACGTAAACTGCTACTACCAATAGATGTTCTTGTTCTTTCTTTTGATAAAGGGACGGCTCCTTAAGACATCGTACAAACTTTAACTCGTGAAGCACGGCGTTGAGCTTTTCGTTCCATGCCCTTGAGGCTTGATGTAGCCCGTAGAGAGCCTTCTTTAACTTATAGACCTTTGTCTCCTTCCCTTTGATGACGAACCCCTCTGGCTGTGACACAAAAACTTTTTCCTTTAGATCACCGTGAAGAAAAGCGGTCTTAACATCGAGATGATTTAATTCCCAACCGTGTGAAGCTGGCATTCCAATTATTAGACGGACTATCTCTATTCTCGCAACAGGCGCGAAAACTTCATCAAAGTATACTCCATGCTTCTGTATATAACCTTTCGCAACCAGCCGTGCCTTGTACTTGTTGATACTGCCATTAGAGTTCCTCTTAACTTTGAAGACCCACTTCAAACCAATCTCTTTACAATGAGATGGAAGATCAACCAGAACCCAAGTATCATTCTTCACTATCGATTTGATTTCATCCTCACAAGCATCTCTCCAAACTTTTAACTCCTTTGCCTCTTCATAGTTCCATGGTTCCTCATTCACAAGCATCAGGAGATGTTCGCATTCTATCTCACAAAGCGTCTCATACATCTCGTCTTCTTCACACAAAAGCTCGTAGTCGTCGAGATAGCTCGGTTTGTTGATCGTATGAGAAGATCGTCGTAATATCACCGGTGATTCTTCTTGACTATTATCTTCTTGACTATTATCCTCTTCCTGAGGCTCGGGAGCAGCTTCATCTTCACTCTTGTCGCTGACTCGTGGTACAACTTCAACTCCAAACTCTCTGTTACCGAAGTTGATTATACCAGAATCATTGTCTACTTCTTTCTCTAACTCTAACCACTTCCACCTCTGTTCTTCGTTAAAGACCACATCTCTGCTAATAATTATTCTTCGACTCGATGGATCAAGCAGCCGATAAGCTTTTGTTCCGGGTTCTGTTTCAAGGTGAACCAAAGCTCTTGATTTATCATCCAGATGTGGTGTAGTAAATTTAACATAACCAACGCACCCAAAGACTCTTATATGCCCAATATTCGATTTCATTCCTCTGAATCTTTCTTATGGAGTCTGCAGTAACAGAGTTCTCGTTACTTATCCGGTTGATGAGATAGGTTGCATGCCTTACCGCTTCCCCCCATAAGAAGTTTGGGACGTCCATGTGTTTTAAGATGCTTCGTGTCATCTCTAGTAGCGTTCTGTTTCTCCTCTCGACAACTCCGTACTGCTGCGGAGAATATGGAGCTGTAAGATGACGTTTGATACCCGAGATATCACAATACTCTTGGAATTCAAGTGATGTGAACTCTCCTCCTCTGTCGGTTCTAAGCGTTTTGATCCTTGCACTCGTCTCCTGCTCAACTAAGTCCTTAAATCTTTTAAACTTAGTGAAAGCCTCGCTCTTCTCCTTCATGAGAATGGTCCACATATATCTCGAATGATAATCGATCAGTACAAAAACGTATCTGTTTCCTCCAGCTGTAGCTGGTGTGATCGGACCGCATAGATCTCCGTGTACTACCTCCAGTACTTCTGTCGCACGATTTGAGCTTGCTTGAGGAAAAGACTTTCGTATTTGTTTCCCACGCAAACATACTGTGCATGTCTCCTTCTCAACTCCAAAACGAGGCATACCAATCACCATATCTCTATCGACCATTAGCTTCAAATTGCTCAGACCCACATGACCTAAACGCGAGTGCCACTTTGAAGACTCCATGTGATGAACCATTTGTAAACACTTCTTATTTTCCACCTCCATGATTACTTTGTATAGGCGATTTGGTGCTCGCTTTGCCTTTACAATCACTCTTCAATCGCGATCATACAAGAACANTATATATATATATTAGTCCGAACAAGGTCCAGCCATCGTCTAGTTACACTTTGGTTTTGCTAAAAACTAACCAATCAAGTAAAGATTAAGCTCGTGATGATGACAAATAGAATAAATTATTTTTAGAAAAAATGAAAAAGAAAAATTAATTGAATTTCTATTATTTTTTGAGTTGACACATTGAAAACTAAAACATGATTTTGGTTTTGCGGACAAATATGAGTCACATAAACATAATTCGTGATTGTGATTTTGTGATTCTAGTCTAATTTGGTTGTAATCTATTTATAAATTTTATACATCTAATTCACTTTTCAAATCGAAAAACTTAAATTATCCAGATAAAACTTAGTTTTATACTATTGTTCTTGTAGTCACCATCCATATAAAAATCTATGCGGATAGACATTGGTTGATAAACACACCGATGACAGAATCTAACATGGTTGGGAATATCTCAAATGCAATCTGTACATAGTTTTTTAAAAGTTGTACAACTTGTAATGTTATTGTTAAACTACCCGATGTCGAAAAGATACTTCAATTTTAATAGAATAAACTAGAATTTGACCCGCGCGACCGCACATATATTTAATTTTACATTTTGATTTGTATTTGTATTTAATGTTATATTTGTAAATTGTAATCATACTACATCAAGTAATTTTATATTGAAACATTTTTGCTTAAAATGTAATTCAGATATTTGGTTGTTGACATGTACGTCCCGCATGGCTATTTACTTCGTTTTTATGGGTCAAATATAAGATTAGTTATCTTTTAAAATATTTTTCATATGGTGTTGGTTAACACATATTGATTGTCGATAGACATTCAGGCAAGTAAAATAATATTGTATGTAACTCATATTTTATTTGAAGGTATTTTAGTTGTTTCGAATAGTTAGTTCAATTTTATATATGTCTACCTTTTATTTTAAATAATTATTTTAAATAAAAATTTAACTTCTGATATTATCCCTATATATTAATTCTGGAGCATTACAACATTTTTTTGTAGTCACGTGTCACTATGAGAATGATTTTTAGAATTCTTAGAAAAGTATGTTGGTTCATCTTATCATATATTATAGTTTTTTTATTAAACTAACCATCAAATTAATTAATAGTGTACAAAATAATATTCTCAATTATTTCTTTAAATAAAAGTTACGGGATTACCTAATATGATTGATATATATCGCAATTATTGATTATGAATAAAATATATTTAATAACAATTTTTTATCCTCCATACTTTTAGTTCAATTTTATATTATTAAAAGAAACTAAACTATCACATTAATCAAAGAATAAAAAAAAATAGATTTTTTCTTATATGTTATCTTTTGAATTTTTTTAAACGACTATAAATTATTAAAATCTAAATTTAATTGTTTTGACTAAAGTGATAGTTTATTGTTATTATACGGGAGATTTTGGTATAGTTACCAGTTTTCTTATACGTGAGATTTTGGTATAGTTGAAATCATTTGTTTAAATCATGGGTTTTATTGTTATTAAAAGATTTTGTTGTTACTAAACAAATGGATTTAAATTTGGTTAAATGGATTTTATTTATATATTTTGTTCAAATATTTTTGCCTTTTGGTTTGCAATGTTTGGTTCTTCCAGACTTGAAATTTCCCGGTTTAGCTAAATTTGATTATTGCAAGTGTTGTTTTTATATTAGTCAATGACATTGGCACCAGTTCCTTTTGAGAGTAAAAAGACAATCCGAACCTACTCAAGTTCTAAGCTTTTTCTATGTTCATCACTTGGTGCGCTTCAAGTAGGAACAAGATGAGGAGGCATCACCATCATATCATCTCGCAGATGCACCCACATGAAGGAGTAAGCAAACCCTGCAAGCACAACAGAGAAGAAACTCAATCCCCATCTCAACACACTATTCTTGCTTCTTGTAACAGTCTCTTCTGTCTTAACTTTGTCCTCTGACTTTAGTTTCTCACACACGTCTTCTGTTGGAGTAGTAGTACCAGATCTATCATGTATCGATGACGACGACGAGCTTTCACTGTACTGCCTTAGCTGCTCTCTGTTCTCTAGTAGTACAGTGAACAGCTACAGCCTTTGAGCAAGCCTGTTGGACACTTAACGCCCCTCCACAAGAGCTCAGCGTCCGTACGATAACCGGCATGATGGTTTCCACGTGGGGAGAGATTTTGACTCCGTGTGCACGTGCAAGGTCTTCAAATAGAGAGACCGTGTAGCCACCAGAGTCAGAACCGATCTCTTTTGTTTCAGAAAGTTGATTGAGAAACACATGTAGAGCTTTTGGGTTCAAATCTTTCACAATGGTTCTCAAGTTGCTCATTGCAGTCTTGTTAGTATCTGGATCTTTGTCAAGGTTGGCTAACTCTTTTATATCCTAACAACTTAACCGAAATGATCATTCATAGTCAATGATTCTAAACCATTGCCTAATCAGGAAACTAAAAAAAAAAGCAACCTTTCCATAAGAGGATTATACCAAAACTAATGTTTAGTTCCTAAAAAATCAAAACTTTTAATCGAATTTCTTTGGTAAAAACCGAAAGAAAGAATCATTCTTCTACTGATGAATTTTAAAAATGTCTGTAGATAGTTGAGCAAATCGATACTGATGATTCTTAAAAAGTTTGAACCTTTAATAATGATTTGTGAACATAACATCAATACCCATCGAAATGACTGATGAATAACGAAGCGTACCAGTGTCTGTTGTATAGCGAAAGATTGACCCAAGAATATGAACTTTGAGAGCGTTTGGGTGCGATGAGCGCGGGTTTAATTATGGCAACTCTCCGTAACTTTTGGGTCTTAAAGCAAATCAAATCTACCCCCCTTAACTTCTCAGTTTTTACTTAATTAGTACTTATGTTTCGAAATTATCATTTTCATCCTATGTGATTTAGTGTAATTTTTGGCCCTGGTGAAATTCACCATTTTCAAATGGCCAATTTTGGTCAATTTGCATTTAAGTTCAGGAAAATCTTAGTATCATTTGATTTCTATTTCCTTATTTCTTTCATAATCATTTCTTTGTTTTGGTCTAAATATAATTGTATGATTTCGAGTACGAAACAAGATCCTTTGACTATCACTTTCCAAATGACCTCTTTACTGTTCTTTAGGCTTAATGTTGCTTTGCTAACAATAAGATTCAGTACGAAAAATAAGTAAATAACCATGATTTGTGATTTCAAGACCAAGCTAGTGTTGTGAGTCTTGTGACGTTGTCCAGTCATGTTAAGAACAAACATGGTTAACATTTTAAAACAAACAAAAAAAGTCAAAGATACTCAATTAACTATG
The DNA here is from genome assembly GCA_003260655.2 of Brassica cretica. Lineage (NCBI taxonomy): Eukaryota > Viridiplantae > Streptophyta > Magnoliopsida > Brassicales > Brassicaceae > Brassica > Brassica cretica. Next base: position 29,920,653 of record QGKV02000297.1, read on the forward strand.
TCAAGATCAGATTAAATAACAAAAGATTCTAGTTTAAGAAATAGTTAACTAGCTTCATTTCTGATGATCTTAGGTTCTCACATGTCTTTGGGACAACAGTTTGTTTGACTAAAAAAAAAACTGTAAAAATAGACAGTGGACTCTGATCTTGATCCACACCTTGCTTGCACTCTTGTTCCTTCTTTACTCAGGTTTTAGCCCCTGAGATCCACAGAAAGATATACTGAAAAGCTATGAGAGAAGTTAAAAACTAGATTACTAAACTGAAAAACAAAGAAGATCGTTAACTACTTGGCTCTTTTAATAGCTTGCACCAGCGACCAACGAATAACCAATAATAACTAATCAACCATGTGTTACTGATCGATCTCTCACGAATTCCACTAACCAATCATTTAACCAAAAAAATTAAGAAATAATGAGAAACCACATAAACATACAAGAGAAGAAAAAAAGCACACCAAAGAAAAGCTCGAACCTTCTTTCGTGGTCTGAACCATACTCGTCCGACCCTGTCAAAATGCTGTCTTGATCTGGAACAGATCTGGTGGTGAATCGAAGTAAACCCAAGCTTTCTGATGGTCTATCTTCTTGAAAAACACACCTGGTCCACAACCCACCTCTCCGAGAAACCGGACGGGTAAACTTCCGGTATGTGATTTTCCGAGTAGTGGAGCCATAGTCCGCTAGAAAAACCACATGAAGCCTTATGTTTCCATATACAGACACAGAGGTTTCGAGAATGGCTCTGAACCAAGACCCTTTAAGCCCTTCTTCGTTAGAGGAGACTTCAATCTCATCGCATTTCTTCATTGGTATTGTCGAAAATAGAAATCCTAGAACCAAGTGGGCTTAGAAAGTTATAAAGAGCCCGAGGCGAGTATGGCTGCACAGTCGTCGTTTCAACTAGAGGTTTATTCTTTTGATTTCACTGCTACTTTTATGTTCTTAATAAGTCTCTCTTTGACCTTTGTTTCTTATGGAATGTGTAGTGTCAATACAAAAGGGGCTTTCCTGTGCAGCAAGGAAGCTGCTAATAGGCTCAAACAAGGAGGCGGTGGTCGGATCATACTCCTCACATCTTCCATGACCCGACGTTTGAAGCCTGGATTCGAACCAAATATGATATGTTCAGTGTTTTTTTTTTTTTNAGTTCTAAACTTTTTAAATGTTTCTTTATTAATATATAGAGAATGTTAAACTATTGATCATTAATTTTTAACATAATAATTTTAACCGTTTTAGTAATTTTGTCATTTGTAAAAAATCAAAATATAACATATACGAAAAAATCTATATTTTAATTTTATAGCTAATTTGATTGTTTAATTTATTTTAATAATATAAAATTAAACAAAAACGATGGATGATATATAAATTGTTATCAAATCTTTATTAATAGAATCATTAATTGTCATATATATATTAGTCATATTTGGCAATTCCGTATCTTTTATTTAAGCAAATAAAAGAAAATAGTAATTATACGTACTTTTCATTAATTTTACGATTAGTTTAATGAAAAGTATAATGTTATAACATTAGCAGTTGGCACCGGTTCTTTTTGAGAGTAAAACTTTTAATCTAATTTCTTTGGTAAAAACCGAAAGAAAGAATCATTCTTCTACAGATGAATTTTAAAATGCCTGTAGATAGTTGAGTAAATCGATACTGATGATTCTTAAAAAGTTTGAACATTTGATAATGATCTGTGAACATAACATCAATACCCATCGAAATGACTGATGAATAACGAAGCGTACCAGTGTCTGTTGTATAGCGAAAGATTGACCCAAGAATATGAAAATTAAAGAAAAAACCGCAAGGGTCTGAAAGTCTCTAGATTGCAAGAGAGAGAGAGATGGATCTTTCTTCTCCTCTTACGATACGACGCGAAAAAAAACCAGAAAAAAAAAAAAGGATTCAACTTTTATTTTTGAACTCTGAGAGCGTTTGGGTGCGATGAGCGCGGGTTTAATTATGGCAACTCTCCGTAACTTTTGGGTCTTAAAGCAAATCAAATCTACCCCCCTTAACTTCTCTGTTTTTACTTAATTAGTACTTATGTTTCGAAATTATCATTTTCATCCTATGTGATTTAGTGTTAGTTTTGGCCCTGGTAAAATTCACCATTTTTTAATGGCCAATTTTGGTCAGTTTGCATTTAAGTTCAGGAAAATCTTAGTATCATTTGATTTCTACTTCCTTATTTCCTTCGTAATCATTCCTTTGTTTTGGTCTAAATATAATGTATGATTTCGACTACGCAACAAAATCTTTTGACTATCATTTTCCAAATGACTTCTTTACTGTTCTTTAGGCTTAATCTTGCTTTAAGTTACTAACAATTAGATTCAGTAAGAAAAATAAGTAAATAACCATGATTTGTGATTTCAAGACCTAGCTACTTTTGCGAGTCTTGTGACGTTGTCCAGTCACGTTTAGAACAAACATGGTTAACATTTAAAAAAAAAAGGTCAAAGATACTCAGTTAACTATGTCAAGATCAGATTAAATAACAAAAGATTCTAGTATAAGAAATAGTTAGCTAGCTTCATTTCTGATGATCTTAGGTTCTCACATGTCTTTGGGACAACAGTTTGTTTGACTAAAAAAAACTGTAAAAATAGACGGTGGACTCTGATCTTGCTTGATCTTAGGTTCTCACCTTGCTTGCACTCTTGTTCCTTCTTTACTCAGGTTTAGCCCCTGAGATACTGAAAAGCTATGAGAGATGTTAAAAACTAGATTACTAAACGGAAAAACAAAGAAGATGGTTAACTACTTGGCTCTTTTAATAGCTTGCACCAACGAACCAACGAATAACCAATAGTCACTAATCAACCATGTGTTAGTGATTGATCTCTCACGAGTTCCACTAACCAATCATTTTAACAATAAAAGCCACTTTTTTTTGGAAACACAAAAGCCATTTATCTCAGACAAAACCTTTAACTAAAATCAGACAGCTCATCAGAGTTTTGCTTACCAGGGAGCAGATGAAGTTGCTTTAAACTCAGACTTTAGATTGTCAAGCTCTACCCCACGCTCTCTTGCACATGACTCCATCTGACATATCTTCTCTTTCAGATCCACTTGTTGCTTCTCCAGCTCAATAATCTTGTGTTCCATCTCACCAAACTCTTCTTTAAGAGCCATTACCTCTTTGTCTAGACCATTTTTCTCATCTCTATTGCCTTTTGTTGTCTATCTTTGAGAGCCAAGAGTTTGTTGATCCGTGTCAGAGGCGCAGAAACATTGAAACCGTGTTTCTTCAGCTTGGCAAAGGACGCTTTGAGGCTATCTAGCTGGCTCATGAGAACGTCAGGTTCAAGATCTTTAACGCTCTCCACCAACTTGGAAAAGGTGAGCATCAGACCAAGGGCTTGACCTTCACGGAACACTTCACTTTCCCCAACCAATGGGCTGAAATGAGGAGCTTGTGGTGGTGCTCTCTGGAAGACTTCTCTTGTTTGAAGTTCCTTCCAAAACGATAACTCCTTAGCAAAAGGCAAAACAACTATTTGCATCACCTGATTTTTGTTAACTTCCTCGCTGCTCTCCTGCCATCCACAAAGGAAGGTAAAGAATAATAAGGCACCATTATATAACAAACTTACTAAGAAAGTAAAGAGTGACAATGCTGAATCAAAGATGACTCACCGGCAGGACAGTGAATTCTTCAGTACCAGCCTCTGTTTGTTCCAGTGCTGTTGCAGTTAGAGATGAAACTGATTCGGTAGCTGAAAACAACAGTGGAACTGTTTCAATAACATGGCAGAAACTAAGTCCATGACACACTAACGAGAAGGTTAAAGACATACCAGCAGCCTCACTGAGGTCTGAAGTGTGTTCTACTTCTCCTCTTTTTCTATTCCGACTGTCATCTTCCCTGTTGTGTTCCTCTGGCACCTGTTGCATACAAGTGTCAAAACCCAAAAGGAGAGCTCAATAAAATTAAAGTTAAATAATAACAAAACCAACTTTTACCTCTTTCTCTCCATTTTCCCCCAAGCTCAAGGACATTTGAGGATTGATAGCAACATTTACTTCATTAGTGTTTTGCTGAAAACAGATAATTATATTTAATCATAATTAAACAAGAATCATACACAAAAGTTGACTAAAGCCAGATAAAAACTAACCGACACCAGTTTGGCTATTGTCTCCCCGGAAGGCCTTATAGCATCGTGTTTGAACTCCAAATACTGATTTTTTGACTTAAACCACACAGTGTACCTATCATCACATAGTATATATACTCGTCACCGTCCCTGGACGCCATCCCGGTTCAATAAACACATCAATCCAAAGCTTTTAACAGAAACAGTCGGCGGTGTGGGCCTTATGCTGCTTAAACCAACGGTTCTGTTTGGTTTTGGTTTTTCACCACCATCATTCCAGCTCAGGTATTTCAAAGGCTTGACAACGAAACTCTTCCTGTTTACCATCTCCTTAACAATCACTGATGGTACCCACACATCAACTTTCACTTCCACCATGGTCCCACGTCTAAATGTTGACT
>QGKV02000297.1:29925202-29957114 GCA_003260655.2 Brassica cretica
TTCACATCCAGACCTGTCCAAACCAAGTTAAAAACGTGAGAGAGAAGTAGAAAAAGAAAGCAAGTGATTCCGAGCTATTTCGAGAGTTTTAGAGAGTTTTCGAGGTCAGTTCTCTACTGATTTCGAGTCAGCGCCTAGGGACGGTTCTGTCCAACTGAATTCGTCCAGGCCACTCAGTTCCTTTGATGATCAAGTGGAGATGCTGTCCGGAGATAGTTCAGTTCTACGGGTTCAGATTAGTCGAAGTTCTGCTCGATACTCCGCCGGGAAGTCCGAAGAACTGTCCAGGAGCTAAAGGAGGTTCTGTCCAGATCAGTCTGTCGAGGCCTGTCAGTTTCTTCATGGTGAAGCCGAGGTTCTGTCCAAGTCGAGATCAGTTCAGTCCAGTCCAGTCAAGTCGTCCCTTGGGTTTTGGCCAAGTCCTCTCTGATCAACCAGCTGCTTCTCGCCCAGAACACTGTGAGTTGGTTTTGTGTGAATTCCACTTGGAATTTAGAGTAGTTTTGTGAGTTGGTTTTGTTTGAGTTCAACTTGGAACTTAGGGAAGATCGAGTATTCATATAGAGTAGAATGCTCACATTCTTGCATGGTAGTCCTTAGGGTTATTTATTAAACCGGATAAGTTTAGCACGAGCTAAGCTGAGATGAAATGGAATTAAGACTGAGATAATAACCTGACTAGGACTAGGATGATGATTATAGTTGAATTGAGATTGAGATGAGATGCATGTCTTGATTATTTACTACTTGATTGATTAGTTGTGGATTATACATGCCTTAGTGATGATTGCTTGGTAGTGATTATTGATTGTGCAGGGATTGTGGTAATGTTGTTGTCTAGGGGATCTTTGGCCATATAGGCCGATCTCCTGGTTGTGATGTTGAAACTACAGGCTCTATGCCATATAGGCTGGACTACGAGTATTGGTTGGTATTGTCGTAAACTCCTATATATTGTTTAGTTTTGGGTTGGAGTCTTGTCCCTTAGGTCTGTCCTAAGGATAATTGTGTCGAGTGTGTGTTATGCCAACAGCAGGTGCGAAACCCGCCCATGCTAGGCATGTTGAGGGGTGATTAGTGTTTCCTCGCCCTCGTACCCAGCGGGTTCAAGGAAACCCCTTATTCGCTGGATCGGGAAGACTCAGATAGACGGGGTCATGGCCTATGGCTAAGTGATTACATGACGGTGTAATGTGGCAGTGACCCGAAGGACTGTGGCCTGTCACGCGGTGACCCGAAGGACTGTGGGCCGCGGTCGGTTGAAAGTTCCTTCTTCTGGCCTTTGTGGTAGGGAGATAGGATATTGCCGATAGAGAGGATGAACACAAAGTCACCAGGGCCCAGGTTAGAGTGTTATGTTAGTGTGTCATAGAGGGTTATGGAACCCTCGAGTTAATATAGCACTGATATACGGTCTTACGAGTAAGATCGAGTCATTGGTAGTTACTATCTTGTTATTGTTGTGGTTGTGGTTGTTGATTGTTTTGTTTGCAGGTTCTGACATTAAGTCCTAAGTCTGGTTTAGGTACCGGACTAGGCTTGGTGTGTATTTGGTTAGTGTAGGCCTGACGTTGGCCTGTATGTGTTTGAAGGTTGCTTGTGAAGGGTGGTGGATATGAAAGCTATGCGGTATCATTGGTTGGCCGATCATGTTCTTGTTTGATTGTTGGTCGACNAATCAATTTCGAAATCAATCAGATAAGGTAGAGGTTCAGGGCATGTGTAGTCAAAGAGAGCCATCCAAAAGCAGCCAATGGGAGTCTTCACATGCTTGATCCCTTTGGCATCTTTTACTAGATGATGTCTACTTTACAGCCTGTCTCCAGCCTCTCTAGCTGTGAGGAAACCTTATCCAGACTGCTCCTCCCTTATCCATACAGCTCCTTGGTCGTGGCTTACTCTCCAATGTGAGCCAAGGTAAGTTTCCAAGCTTTAACTTAGTTACCACAGTAAAACCAAAGTTATTGTGGTAACTCCAAAGTTACTGTATGTCTCAATCCTCATTCTCTATCAATGTAGTCACTCTTTATTACCTCATCTCAACAGACCCCAGCTCATTTCTTCACATACATACCTGTCCAAACCAAGTTAAAACCGTGAGAGAAAAGTAGAAAAAGAAAGAAAGTGATTCCGAGCTATTTCGAGAGTTTTAGAGAGATTGCGAGGTCAGTTCTCTACTTATTTCGAGTCAGCGCCTAGGGACGATTCTGTCCAACTGAATTCTTCCAGGCCACTCAGTTCCTTTGATGATCAACTAGAGATGCTGTCCGGAGTTAGTTCAGTTCTATGGGTTCAGATCAGTCGAAGTTCTGCTCGATACTCCGCCGGGAAGTCCGAGGAAATGTCCAGAAGCTAAAGGAGGTTCTGTCTGAGTCCAGATCAGTCCGTCCAGACCTGTTAGTGTCTTCATGATGAAGCCAATGTCATGTCCAAGTCGAGATCAGTCCAGTCCAGTCAAGACGTTCATCTTGGGTTTTGGCCATGTCCTCTCCGATCAACCAGCTGCTTCTCGCCTAGAACACTGTGAGTTGGTTTGTTTGAGTTCCACTTGGAACTTAGGGAAGATCGAGTATTCATATAGAGTAGAATGCTCACGCTGTTGCATGATAGAGTCTTTAGGGTTATTTATTAAACCGGACTCAGTTTAGCATGGGCTACGCTGAGATGAATGGAATTAAGACTGAGTTAATAACCGGACTAGGACTAGGAAGATCGATTATAGTTGAATTGAGATTGAGATGAGATGCATGTCTTGATTATTTACTACTTGGTTGATTAGTTATGGATTAGAAATGCCTTAGTGATGATTGCTTGGTAGTGATTATTGTTTGTGCAGGGATTGTGGTATGTTGTTGTCTAGGGGATCTTTGGCCATATAGGCCGATCTCCTGGTTGTGATGTTGGTACTACGGGTCATATGCCATATAGGCCGGACTACGAGTACTAGTGGTTAATGTGGCAGACTCCTGAGTATTGTTTAGTTTTGGATAGGAGTCTTGTCCCTTAAGTCTTTCCTAGGGATAATTGTGTCGAGTGTGTGTTGCCGACAGCAGGTGCGAAACCCGCCCATGCTAGGCATTTTGAGGGGTGATTAGTGTTTCCTCATCCTCGTACCCAGCGGGTTCAAGGAAACCCCTTATTCACTGGATCGGGAAGACTCGGACGAACGGTGTCATGTCCTATGGCTGAGTATGAGTATTACACGACGGTGTAATGTGGCAGTGACCCGAAGGACTGTGGGCTGTCGCGCGGTGACCCGAAGGACTGTGGGCCGCGGTCGGTTGAAAGTTCCTTCTTTTGGCCTTTGTGGTAGGGAGATAGGATATTGCCGATAGAGAGGAGGAACACGAAGTCACCAGGGCCCAAGTTAGAGTGTTGTGTTAGTGTGTCGTACAGGGTTATGGAACCCTCGAGTTAGTGTAGCATCGATATACGGTGTTACGAGATAGATCGAGTCGTAGTTACTCATAGTATCTTATTATTATGATTGTGTTTGGTTGTTGATTGATTTGTTTGCAGGTTCTGACATTAAGTCCTAAGTCTGGTTTAGGTACCGGACTAGGCTTGGTGTGTATTTGGTTAGTGTAGGCCTGACGTTGGCNGTACATGCAGCCTGACATGTAGAAGCACGAGGTGGATCGACCAAGCACGAGGTGTCTCCGCGCATGCAACCGAAGCATGCTGATCGACATGTGTGTACTGGTGTGGCTTCTTGCATGCACTCCAGGCATGCATCCTGACATGTGGGAGGAGTGGTGGCGTCCTGCATGTGTCCTGGACATGCAGCCTGACATGTGGAGCACGAGGTGCCGCCGCGCATGCGTCCGGAGCCATGCGAAGCGACACACGGGCTGCCACCAACCTGAAGCTGATTGGCTGGTGTCTCATATAAATACCCCACGACCCCAGCTCATTTCTTCACATCCAGACCTGTCCAAACCAAGTTAAAAACGTGAGAGAGAAGTAGAAAAAGAAAGCAAGTGATTCCGAGCTATTTCGAGAGTTTTAGAGAGTTTTCGAGGTCAGTTCTCTACTGATTTAGAGTCAGCACCTAGGGACGGTTCTGTCCAACTGAATTAGTCCAGGCCACTCAGTTCTTTTGATGATCAAGTGGAGATGCTGTCCGGAGTTAGTTCAGTTCTACGGGTTCAGATCAGTCGAAGTTCTGCTCGATACTCCGCCGGGAAGTCCGAAGAACTGTCCAGAAGCTAAAGGAGGTTCTGTCCGAGTCCAGATCAGTTCTTCGAGGCCTGTCAGTTTCTTCATGGTGAAGCCGAGGTTGTGTCCATGACATGATCAGTCCATTCCACTCCATTCAAGTCGTCCCTTGGGTTTTGGCCAAGTCCTCTCCGATTAACCTGCTGCTTCTTGCCTAGAACAGTGTGAGTTGGTTTTGTTTGAGTTCCACTTGGAACTTAGGGAAGATCGAGTATTCATATAGAGTAGAATGTTCACATTCTTGCATGGTAGTCCTTACGGTTATTTATTAAACCAGACTCAGTTTAGCACGAGCTAAGCTGAGATGAAATTGAATTAAGACTGAGATAATAACATGACTAGGACTAGGATGATCGATTATAGTTGAATTGAGATTGAGATGAGATGCATGTCTTGATTATTTACTACTTGGTTGATTAGTTATGGATTAGACATGCCTTAGTGATGATTTCTTGGTAGTGATTATTGTTTGTGCAGGGATTGTGGTAATGTTGTTGTCTAGGGGATCTTTGGCCATATAGGCCGATCTCCTGGTTGTGATGTTGATACTACGGATCCTATGCCATATAGGCTGGACTACGAGTATTGGTTGATATTGTCGTAGACTCCTATATATTGTTTAGTTTTGGGTTGGAGTCTTGTCCCTTGAATCTTTCCTAGGGATAATTGTGTCGAGTGTGTGTTATGCCGATAATAGGTGCGAAACCTGCCCATGCTAGGCATGTTTTGGGGTGGACTAGTGTTTCCTCGCCCTCGTACCCAGCGGGTTCAAGGAAACCCCTTATTCGCTGGATCTGGAAGACTCAGACAAACAGGGTCATGTCCTATGGCTGAGTATTACACGACGGTGTAATGTGACAGTGACCCGAAGGACTGTGGACTGTCGCGTGGTGACCCGAAGGACTGTGGGCCGCGGTCGGTTGAAAGTTCCTTCTTCTGGCCTCTGTGGTAGGAAGATAGACTATTGCCGATAGAGAGGATGAACACGAAGTCACCAGGGCCCAGGTTAGAGTGTTGTGTTAGTGTGTCGTAGAGGGTTATGGAACCCTCGAGTTAATGTAGCACCGATATACGGTGTTACGAGTAAGATCGAGTCATTGGTAGTTACTATCTTATTATTGTTGTGGTTGTGGTTGTTGATTGNAGATGAGATGCATGTCTTGATTATTTACTACTTGGTTGATTAGTTATGGATTAGACATGCCTTAGTGATGATTGCTTGGTAGTGATTATTGTTTGTGCAGGGATTGTGGTAATGTTGTTGTCTAGGGGATCTTTGGCCATATAGGCCGATCTCCTGGTTGTGATGTTGATACTACGGGTCCTATGCCATATAGGCTGGACTACGAGTATTGGTTGATATTGTCGTAGACTCCTATATATTGTTTAGTTTTGGGTTGGAGTCTTGTCCCTTAGGTCTTTCCTAGGGATAATTGTGTCGAGTGTGTGTTATGCCGACAGCAGGTGCGAAACCCGCCCATGCTAGGCATGTTTTGGGGTGGACTAGTGTTTCCTCGCCCTCGTACCCAGCGGGTTCAAGGAAACCCCTTATTCGCTGGATCGGGAATACTCAGACGAACGAAGTCATGTCCTATGTCTGAGTATTACATGACAGTGTAATGTGGCAGTGACCCGAAGGACTGTGGGCTGTCACGCGGTGACCCGAAGGACTGTGGACCGCGGTCGGTTGAAAGTTCCTTCTTCTGGCCTTTGTGGTAGGGAGATAGGATATTGCCGATAGAGAGGATGAACACAAAGTCACCAGGGCCCAGGTTAGAGTGCTGTGTTAGTGTGTCGTAGAGGGTTATGGAACCCTCGAGTTAATGTAGCACCGATATACGGTGTTACGAGTAAGATAGAGTCATTGGTAGTTACTATCTTATTATTGTTGTGGTTGTGGTTGTTGATTGATTTGTTTGCAGGTTCTAACATTAAGTCCTAATTCTGACTCAGGTACCGAATTAGGCTTGGTGTGTATTTCGTTAGTGTAGGCCTGACGTTGGCCTGTATTTGTTTGAGGGATTGCTTGTGAAGGGTGGTGGATATTATAAGCTATGCGGTATCATTGGTTGGCCGATCATGTTCTTGTCTGATTGTTGGTCGACCGGTTAATGATACTGGTATAGTCTAAGTGTCTAACACTACATGAGTACTGAACTCAAGCGTATATATGGTTAGCTAGGGATTGGTTGTTGACTTGTTTTAATGCAGGTTCTCGTTACTTGAAGTTAGATCATGGCAGGAGGCCAAGTCTAACTTACTAATGGTTTGCTTAGCCTTAGCTTTTATTGCATGCTAGGGCTAGATTGATTGTTATTTTGGATTGTCTGGGTTAGAGTCTAGGTTGCGGATAGAGGCCGCCAGCTCACTGAGTAATACTAGATTACTCATCCAAATCCGTTGTCTTTTTTGCTGGTCGCTTTAGGTAAGGATGATCGGATAGCTTGGTGTTGGACGTTAGGACCGCCGGTGTAGATTTTCATGCATTTTGTAAACGTTATTGTGAATTGTGTTATGTTGACCTGATTTGGCATTAGGCTGGGCCCAGTCTTGAATTATTCAATGTATGAATATTTCTTGAATCAATAAAGAAATTGTTTTTATATGCGCATCATAAGTACTCTGATATTTGACTAGTCCGGTCTAACACAACGTTAGGTCGTGGTACGGGTTGAAAAGCCTTAGGCCTTGACCTAACGGAAAACGCTAACTCTAGGTACGGGTTGCAAAGACTTGTGCCTTGACGCAACGGGACGAGTTAGTGGATGAACTGGTCTAGGTCGTGGAGTAAATGTTGTGACTCTGACCGGATCGTCCCTAGCCCGTCACGTAGCGCTTTCGGACCATGGTGTTGGGTTGGACGATCAGTCATGTTCTTGTTTGATTGTTGGCTGGCNGGGAGAGAGAGAGAGAGAGAGAGGCCGCCGGGGGAGAGAGAGAGAGGCCGCCGAGAGAAGCCGCCGGGGAGAGAGAGAGAGGCCGGGGAGAGAGAGAGAGAGGCCGGAGAGCCGGGAGGGGAGAGAAGCATATTATAAATGTAATGACGTATTGTAATTGATGTAATCTTGCTAGCAGGTGCAGACCGGTAAAACTGCATTTAGTTTTACCAATCTCCAACCATAAATAAACCACAAAATTGGAGCTTATGTTAAAGTAAGACAGACGATTAATATATATTTTCAACACATAATGCGGCCTTGTGTGACTGACGAAGAAGTCCAAAAAATATTATTTTCTTTGATAATTTTACATGTCCAAGTGATTACTAAAATAATTTTATATCATGGTACATATACATTATGATTGATACACATGAGATAAGATTGACACAAAAAATTTAAAGGTGTTGCTTACAAAATTTATAGTATTTTGTTTCTCAAAATTGTGATATTATTATAAATTTTTTTGCAATCTCTGTGTATTATGATATTTAATTAGTTCTAAAAATTGCATGTATCTATTCTATTAAAATAGAGTTTCATAACGTTACTATTTTTGTAAAGTTATATTATCATTTCATTAATTATAAAATATAACATAATAATAAATAAGGATATTAATAATAAACGAGTTTTAACAATAAATTTGAGTTTCATTTTTAATTATAACAAAATTTGTTAAGAAAAATCTAACAAAAATCTATTAAAAATTTTAAATATTTTTATGATATAATGCATAAATTAATTCTCTAATTAGTAACATAATATTATTATAAATTAATATTAGTCAAATTTTATTATAATTAAAAAATGAAAAAAGTTCTATGCTATTCTCTTAAAAAAAATATAATTATATATTATTTTAAAATTGAAGCATTATGTAAATTAAATATGACAAAACTTGGTTCAATTGGTAAATTAACCTATGTATTTTAAAATATTTTCATTTAAATTTAATTATTATTTACCATTAAAACAGGTTAAAATTTTGTAAACTAAGTAATATTTTCATTTTATATATTTTCAAAAATCATATTTTGAAGAAAATTCTCTATTTGATTATTTCAGATTAAGAATTATTGTACCAAACTCAAAAACGTGATAACAATAAATAAAAATTTAAAATATATAAAATAAATCACTGTATATTAATAATGAATTAAGAAACCTAAACAATAAAACTAAAGACTCACACAATATATAATACTAAAATATAAATCATATATTCAAAATGTTCATGATAATATCAATGTTAAACATTTATAAAATGAAGAATATCCACATATTAAAAATATTTGCACGAATGTGCGGATCAAACTCTAGTATCTAACTAAATTACGGTTGGAGGATCATTGTCAATTACACTTGATCAATTTGCATTAACTTAAAGAAAATTCTTACTATTGTTTGATTTGTATTTCCTTATTTTTTTCATAATGATTCTTTTATTTTCGTCCAAATACAATGTATCATTCCAATGCAATCAAATGGCAAAATTTCAGTTAATGGGTCAATTGTTCAAATCATTCATGTTGATGGTGGATTATGTAATATTAAAATAAAATTATCATTTGAAAAATAAAAAAAAAGTCTACAAAACAAGATTGGAAACAACAAATTTATAACTAAAATTCGAAATTTAAAAACTAAATGGTAAAATCTATATAAATAATCAAGGCTTAAGTATAAACAAAAGAGTGGTTAACAAATTTTGATTATTTTTTCATTTTTGGCGCCATTTTAAATAAGCTAATAGGCCTTGGTTAACAACAAAAATTTGATTTGGCCTCGCTGAACTCGGTGCTAGAGTCGTTGTCAATTACACAACTAAATCGTCTGACGCCGACCTTGTCGCAGCGGAGATCAACGGTCTTCCAGCCGTTACCGGAAACGGACCAAGAGCGATCATGGTTCAGGCCAACGTTTCATTTGGTTCAAGCGAGTCTTGGAGGAGTTGGGTTATGAGATGAATGGAGTGGGAGCACTGTGATTCTTTGTGACAACACATCAACAATCAAGCTGTCAAAGAATCCAGTGATCAGGTTTCATTTCTTGCGTGATCTGAGAAATCAGTTTGGAGCATTGTGGCGCAGAGGAACAAGTTGCAGATGTGTTTACAAAACCATTGAGGAGAGAAGTGTTCGAGAAGATGAGGAACAATCTCGGAGTTTGTTCAGTCAAGGATAAGCTGCAACTTGAAGACCAAGTTTAGCTTAGGGAGGGTTTGTTGGTGCACGTGAAGAAAGAGCCGTTGAAGTTTAAGTTAAGTTGATTTGGTCATTGCAAGTTGTTAGAGTCGTGTGTCATGTTTAGTGTTGTCCCGAGTATTTAGCATCAAGTTTGTTAGTGATGTAGTTGCTTCTTTTTAGGATCTTATTGTTTCCTGTAAGGCTATATATAACCATTGTCTCAGTTCAATGAAAAGGTTAGCGTATTATTCAGAAAACACAGAGCATTTGATCTTACAATAGTCACCGGTTCTTCTCGTGGCATCGGGAGAGCGATTGCGATCAACCTCGCTGAACTCGGTGCGAGAGTCGTTGTCAATTACACAACTAAATCGTCTGACGCCGAGCTAGTCCCGGCGGAGATCAACGGTCTTCCAGCCATTACCGGAAATGGACCAAGAGCGATCGTGGTTCAGGCCAACGTTTCAGAGCCAAGCCAGGTGAATCGCTTTTCGACGCGGCGAAGAAGGCCTTCGAGTCGCCGGTTCATATTCTGGTTAACTCGGCTGGAGTACTCGATCCCAAGTACCCTTCGATCGCAAACACATCAGTCGAAGATTTTGATCGTACTTTTAGGTACACTTGCAGATTGTTCATTGATTAGAATCTTTGTCTTCACGCTAAATAGTCGAAATGTAAGCAACAAAAAAAATTCAGTTCGTTAGTTTGGTTGTTGTTATTACTGTGAGATGATTATTATGTCTGAATTCGAATCTAATGTGATTGGTTCTGTTTTTTTCTTTATTGAGTTAGAAAAATGATTTCTTTATGTACCAATGTTATTGTAAACTGTATGTCTTAATTTTAAATCAATAAAAACATGATGCATTCTATTTTCCAATGTTACTGAGATTTGTATGTCTTAATTTCAAAGCAAATGAAACATGTCTTGTGTTCGTGAGATGTATGTATGTCTAATATGGAAATCAAGTTTCAACTAGAGGTTTATTCTTTCATTGGCTGCTACTTTTATGTTCTTTATCACTCTCTGTTTGACCTTTGTTTCTTATGGAATGTGTAGTGTCAATACAAAAGGGGCGTTTCTTTGCAGCAAAGAAGCTGCCAAATAGGATCAAACAAGGAGGCGGTGGTCGGATCATACTCCTCACATCTTCCATGACCCGAGAGGTTTGAAGCCTGGATTCGGCGCCTATGCGGCATCAAAAGCAGCAGTGGAAACGATGGTTAAGATCCTTGCGAAAGAGCTCAAAGGAACAGGGATCACTGCGAACTGCGTAGCTCCGGGACCCATAGCCACTGAGATGTTCTATGAAGGAAAGAGCTCGGAGGTTGTGGAGAAGATAGCCGCAGAGAATCCTTTTGGGAGAGTCGGCGAAGTGAAAGACGTGGTGCCTCTGGTTGGGTTCTTGGCTTGCGATGGTGGTGAATGGATCAACGGTCAGATCATTCCTGTTAATGCTGTTTGCAGATGTGCGGTTAGGTTGTTGGTTATCCAGATGATTTTTTTTTTTTTGTCATCCAAAATTTCATTCCGAACTTAAAAGGTTTCATACAAGCTGGCCTTAGCGGATCCTTAACTTCAACCAAACTGAAGCTTTGCACTCGTGATCGGGCGTCTTTGGCAAGACCATCCGCACGGACATTTGCAGAGCGAGAAATAAACTTAAAAGAAACTGCATTAAAGGTGTTTTTCAGGGCTTCAATTTCATCCAACTCCGGGTCAAGGGAAGGCCAGAGTTTCTTCTGCTGGATAATGTTTATGAGCTGTTGACAGTCTGACTCGATCATCACGCAGGCAACCAGACGATCGCTTACCTCCTTCATTGCCCAAACAAGACTTTCAGCCTCTGTGTGGAGGGGTGACTCTGTTTGTGGCCCTTTACGAGAGCCATTTAGGCACTTCCACCTCCTGATCATACAAAACGAAACCCATCCCTATCCCATCGCTTTTCTCCGACCATGAGGCGTCGACTTGGCATCTCCATAGGCAGGTCCCGTTTGCATCCTCGGTTACTGAAGCTATCACCGGACTCCTCTCCTCTGCAGCAAAATTAGTCTCAACTATTTGCGCCATCTTCCACGCTTCCGCCTCCTGGCAAGCCAGTTGCAGAGTTAGAAAGAGAACCTAAATGTATGAGAGACTTGGTTCCTTGTTTATTCGTAAGGTATAACCCACCACAACTATTCGTAATGATTATGATAATGATTGATAATATTATACAAAAATACAACATTGCATGTATGTATCAACCCATCAACTGGTATTAACGTAATGCACTCCACATTCTTTTATCATCCATTCTTCTTTGTTGACCCTGAACTCAAAGCAAAGTTCGTCTGAAGTCACGTCTGCTTCGAATTCAAAGATGTAGAGATGTTCCGTTAAAGGACGAAACAGAGTGTGGTTTCTTGGACTGCACGGTACATCGAGGCTATTCTGTTTGATCCCATGATGTACATACACCATTTGTCCTATACCAGCTTCAACCTCATCTTTACGGACTAGCAAGATGCAAGCCTTCCATATCATTGATGAAGATGAAGGCCTCTCGTTCAACTTCATTACTAGGGAACCTCCATTAGCTTGATAATTGAAGTAGTTAGGCATTTCTTTACCGGGTAAGAACGTTACTTTATTAGTCGATGACTTGATGATGACATCTCTCGCTTCTTTATTCAGTTTGAAGCATTTGGCGAAGTTGAGATCAATCTTTTGATTAAGAAAGGAGCAGTCTAGTCTCTCCAGAGACTCACAATCTTCTGCGTCTAACTGTGATAATGAACTTGGAAGCTGTGGGAGTGACAAAAGCTGTTTGCATCCTGTGAGTACAAGTCGATCAAGACGAGAGCTTCTCTCTATCCATGGTGAAATCTCTTGTATTTCTGTGTTGCTCATGACTAAATCTGTCATGATGTCAAGAACATGAGGGAACTCCTTGAGGTTCTCGTTGTATGACATATGCAAGACATCAAGACGAGGCCACACCCTGATCGATGAAGGCACTTCTTTAATCGCAGTTCCAGCGAGATGCATATATTTGATGTTTGTCGAGATCTCAGGAAAACTTTTCATCAAGGAGCAATCAGTGAGATCAAGTCTCACCAGAGATTTAAAGATGATGCTGACAGGAAGAGCCTCCAGCTTGCAACATTCTCTCAAAATCAAAGAGTCTAGTTTTTGGAGGTTTCCAATAGAGGCAGGAAGCTCCACAAGACTTGAGCATCTGCTAAAATCCAAATTCCTGAGATTAGTTGCATTTCCAATAGAGGAAGGGACTCCCACTAAACTTGAGCAATCACTAAAATACAAATGCTCTAGGTTCCCTATGGCATTCCCAATAGAAGAGGGGAGCTCCACTAAACTTGAACAATTACTAAGAGATAGAAACAGGAGATTAGTTGCATTCCCAATAGAGGAAGGAAGCTCTAACAAACTTGAACATCCAGTGAGATTCAACTTCTTGAGATGAATGGCATTTCCAATAGAAGAGGGAAGCTCCACTAAACTTGAACATCCTCTGAGATTTAATTCCTGTAGACTAGTGGCAGTTGAGAGACTAGAAACATCCTTCAAGTTTTTTGAATGCGCCAAATCAACCCACTTGAGATTGCTAAGCGGCTGACAGAAAAAAGTCAACAATAACACATTTGTTACGTGCTATTAGTCTAGTTTTTTCAAGTTACAAATCTGATCAATAATAGTGATAACAACTTGGTTAAAAAAATATGATATTCTTATGTTACTTACTTTTGTTCTTTCCCACAACCTCTCAAGTTTGCTGTCAGGCATGATTAGTTCCACGAGGAGCTCTGGCTTGGGAATACAGTGCAAACATGTCAGCGGAAAATAGCTCCAATTTAGTAATCTAAGTTTACGAGATAAATAGCTTTGTCCACCAAATAGATGAAATGCATCTCCTCCATTATCAATTTCCGGTCCGAGTCTTAAGAACTGGAGATTAGACATTCCTTCAAAGGCTCTCTCACTCACATTTATTTCGTCTCCATCAAACTTTATGCCAATAACATTTCCACTACCCTGAAAACAGAACCAAAAATAAGGCAGAGATGATTGCAGTTTATCAAACAGACTCAGTTTGTAATGATCAGTACTGCAATACAACACTAATAGCAAAACTTACCGCTGCATCATCAGAAAGTACTTCACAAGTCTCTCTTTTATCGACCAGAAACTGGCGTTGTCCAGGTTCACTGGACTGTTTGCGGACAATGTCTCTACCCAGCTGGACTAGCAGATCATGCATACTCACGAGTTCACTTTCCAAAGATATGAAAGACTTCTCAGCTAAGACGTTAAGCCGTTGCCTCACATCAGGAAATATCTTTGAAAGATACTCTACCATTCTCTCTATACTTTCAAGGTTGAAAATGCAGGCTATATGAAGAAACAAATCTTTATTTTCTTGAGATAATGCGTTATAACTGAACATCAAAATGCTCTCAATTTCTCCATCAAGGCATCTCCATAGCTCTGGTAGTTCATTCTCCCACTCCTGCTTGGACATTCCACGAAAATGAGATCCCATAACCCTTAGTCCCAAAGGGAGTTTACCGACGAGTCTTGTAACTTCCCATACAAGGTTCTCAAAACCATCTTCAGGGGACTTTTTACCAAAAGCATACATACAAAACATCTGAATAGCCTCACGATCTGACGGAAAATCAACCTTGTATATATGAGTGATCCCATGTGCCTTCAGAATCTTTCGATCTTGCGTNATTATGTAAATTAAATATGACAAAACTAGGTTAAAATTTTGTAAACTAAGTAATATTTTCATTTTATATATTTTCAAAAATCATATTTTGAAGAAAATTCTCTATTTGATTATTTCAGATTAAAAATTATTGTACCAAACTCAAAAACGTAATAACAATTAATGAAAATATTAAAATATATAAAATAAATCACTGTATATTAATATTGAATTAAGAAACCTAAACAATAAAACTAAAGACTCACACCATATAGAATACTAAAATATAAATCATATATTTAAAATATTCATGATAATATCAATGTTAAGCATTCATAAAATGAAGAATATCCACATATTGAAAATATTCGCTCGAATGTGCAGATCAAACTATAGTATCTAATTAAATTACGGTTGGAGGATCATTGTCAATTACACTTGATCAATTATCAATTACTATCATTTGATTTGTATTCCGTCTAAAATGCAATGTATCATTCTGATGCAATCAAATGGCAAAATTTCAGTTAATGAGTCAATTGTTCAAATCATTCATTTTGATGGTGGATTATTATGTAATATTAAATAAAATTATTATTTGAAAAGTAAAAAAATCTACAAAACAAGATTGAAAACAACAAATTTATAAACTAATATTCAAAATTTAAAAACTAAAAGTTAAAATCTATATAAATAATCAAGGCCTAATAAACAACAAAAATTTGATTTGGCTTCTTCGTTCTTCTTAAATAATTGTTGCAAAAGAAAAATAAGTAAATTAAGAGTCGAATTCGTATTTTTCTTCTAATGGCTGCACAATCGCCTCCTCTCGCCGGGAGAGTCGCCATTGTCACCGGGAGAGCGATAGCGATCCACCTCGCTGAACTCGGTGCTAGACTCGTTATCAATTACACAATTACACAACGAACTTCCCGCCATTACCGGAAACGGACCAAGAGCGATCATGGTTCAGGCCAACGTTTCAGAGCCAAGCCAGGTGAAATCTCTGTTCGATGCGGCGGAGAGGGCCTTCGAGTCGCCGGTTCATATTCTGGTTAACTCGGCTGGAGTCCGAGTTAACCTAAATGTATGAGAGAATTGGTTCCTCGTTTATTCTTAGGGTATAACTGCTCATAACCCACCAGGACAGGATGATTGATTATCAATACACAAAAAATACACATTACATATCTCAACCCANATATGAAGAAACACATTTTTATTATCATGAGATAATGCGTTATAACCGAACATCAAAATGCTCTCAATTTCTCCATCAAGGCATCTCCATAGCTCTGGTAGTTCATTCTCCCACTCCTGCTTGGACATTCCACGAAAATGAGATCCCATAACCCTTAGTCCCAAAGGGAGTTTACCGACGAGTCTTGTAACTTCCCATACAAGCTTCTCAAAACCATCTTCAGGGGACTTTTTACCAAAAGCATACATACAAAACATCTGAATAGCCTCACAATCTGACGGAAAATAAACCTTGTAAATATCAGTGATCCCATGTGCTTTCAAAATCTTTCGATCTTGCGTTGTAATGATAATCCGACTTCCATGACCAAACCACCCAGTTTCTTTGGCCATGGCTTCTAGTTGTACTAACCGGTCAACGTTATCAAGAACAACAAGAACTTTCTTGTCATTCAGTCTTTCTCTTGCAACTCCCAAGTGAGAAATCTCGAGATCTTCCTTCTGGTTGAGTAGTTGAGACAAAAGCTTTTTCTGCAAATGTAACTTCACATTGTGGTCGTCTGAACAAATCGGTGGCGTATACATTGCTTTGACATTCATCAGAAAGACACTGTATTGAAACAAATGGGATAGTTGATTGAACAGACACCTAGCAATGGTGGTCTTGCCAATCCCAGCCGGCCCCCAAATCCCTATCATCCTCACTTCATCCAAATCTGTGCGTAAATCACGCGAAATCTTCTCCATATGAGCTTCCATCCCAATGAATTCGTCCAAATCTCTTGGCGGCGTGGAGTTAAACAACTTGTTTGCAACATCAATGGCAACATCTTCGATCATTTTTGCCTCATTATCCCTTATACAACATATTCAAAATATATCAAAGTCAATTAAAATTGTTCAAAAGACATTCATATATAGTTTGATTTGTGTTTGGAAATATCATGAACAAGAGGACGAACCAGTTCTTTGAATGGTAACCAGCGAGTGTGGCCACTTTTGCTAGAGCTTCACTCCATTTCCTAGTAACCTCATTTGTTTTGCCTTTACAAGTTTTTTTAAAGACTTTCCCAAAGTCACCGGTCTGCTTCTTGACATCAGATGGATCCACTTCATAGAAAACTGGCATCACCGTTTGACCTAAATCTTCCTTACACTTCATAATCTCCACTAACTCGTCGAGACACCAAGAGGAAGAAGCGTATCTTTTCGAGAGCAACACAATCGCGATTCTTGATCCTTGGATTGCCTTCTTGAGCTCAGGGCCGATAAACTCTCCTCTAGTGATCTCGTTATCTATGAACAGGTTTATTCCTTTGCTCCCAAACTCCTTCAGAAAATGACTGAGAAAGGATTTACGGACATCTTTTCCGTGGAAACTAGGGAAGACATCGTGTATGCAGTTACGAGGCAAAGTTGACTTGGGAGATGGTGATGAAGGAGAAGAAGCAATTATTTTGTTTTCTTGGACTTTGAACTTTGCATAAACAAAAGAAAAGATTCTACTACACAAAAGCGTAGCAACTATCACAAGGAGAAGGTAAAGATACATTACTACGCTGGAGAGAAGATCTATAGATCACAGAGATTTTACGAGATAGAGAGACTAATGATANGACGAGTCTTGTAACTTCCCATACAAGGTTCTCAAAACCATCTTCAGGGGACTTTTTACCAAAAGCATACATACAAAACATCTGAATAGCCTCACGATCTGACGGAAAATCAACCTTGTATATATGAGTGATCCCATGTGCCTTCAGAATCTTTCGATCTTGCGTCGTAATGATAATTCGACTTCCATGACCAAACCACCCAGTTTCTTTGGCCATGGCTTCTAGTTGTACTAACCGGTCAACGTTATCAAGAACAACAAGAACTTTCTTATCATTCAGTCTTTCTTGTGCAACTCCCAAGTGAGAAATCTCGAAATCTTCTTTTTGGTTGAGTATTTGAGACAAAAACTTTTGCTGGAAAAGCAACTTCACATTGTGGTCGTCTGAACAAATCGGTGGCGTATACATTGCTTTGACATTCATCAGAAAGACACTGTATTGAAACGAATGGGATAGTTGATTGAACAGACACCTAGCAATGGTGGTCTTGCCAATCCCAGCCGGCCCCCAAACCCCTATCATCCTCACTTCATCCAAATCTGTGCGTAAAACAGGCGAAATCTTGTTCATATGACCTTCCATCCCAATGAATTCGTCGAAATATCTTGGCGGCTTGGAGTTAAACAACTTGTTTGCGACATCAGTGGCAACATCTTCGATCATTTTTGCATCATTATCCCTTATACAACATATTCAAAATATAACAAAGTCATTTTAAATTGTTCAAAAAAAGACATTCATTTATAGTTTGATTTGTGTTTGGAAAGATTTTAAAGACGAACCAGTTATTAGAATGGTAACCAGCGAGGGTGGCCACTTTTGCTAGAGCTTCACTCCATGTCCTAGTAACCTCATTTGTTTTACCTTTACAAGTTTTTTTGAAGACTTTCCCAAACTCACCGGCCTGCTTCTTGACATCACTTGGATCCACTTCATAGAAAACTGGCATCACCGTTGGACCTAAATCTTCCTTACACTTCATAATCTCCACTAACTCGTCAAGACACCAAGAGGAAGAAGCGTATCTTTTCGAGAGCAACACAATCGCAATTCTTGATCCTTGGATTGCCTTCTTGAGCTCAGGGCCGATAAACTCTCCTCTAGTGATCTCGTTATCTATGAACAGGTTTATTCCTTTGCTCCTACACTCCTTGAGAAGATGACTGAGAAAGGATTTACGGACATCTGCTCCATGGAAGCTAGGGAAGACATCGTGTGTCCAGTTACGAGGCAAAGACGACTGGCGAGATGGTGGAGATGATGAAGAAGGAGAATAAGCGATTATTTTGTTTTCTTGGACTCTGAGCTTTGCATAAACAAAAGAAAAGATTCTACTACACAAAAGCGTAGCAATTATCACAAGGAGAAGGTAAAGATCCATTACTACGCTGGAGAGAAGATCTATAGATCACAGAGATTTTACGAGATAGAGAGACTAATGATATAATGAGAAAACGTTGACGATATTGACTGACAATGTTCACACTAGCAAGAGAGAAACTAA
Source organism: Brassica cretica (assembly GCA_003260655.2). Lineage (NCBI taxonomy): Eukaryota > Viridiplantae > Streptophyta > Magnoliopsida > Brassicales > Brassicaceae > Brassica > Brassica cretica. Next base: position 29,943,587 of record QGKV02000297.1, read on the forward strand.
AGCTTAGTGGAAATATAAAAAGTTCTCTTTTTATAAAGCACATGAATCCCGGAGAAAAGCTATCATGTAGGTTCCACCATTCTTGCTACTTGTATAAACCCAAGTTCTTGGATATTTCCTGTGATTTGAAAATGAAATTTCCCTTTTAAACGATAGCAAGGATTCTACTACACAAAAGCGTAAGGCCATGTTTATCCGGGGTCCTTAGTGAGGTTCTTAGTGCGTAGACCTTCACAAAATTCTTAAGGATCGATTACAAAAACTATTAATTAAGAACCGATTTTAGTGAGTTTCTTACACTGTTTGCAGACCCTACTAACTCGTGACGACCCGCAATTGGTTTGCTTTTTAATTTTTTCTTTTTTTAAAAAAAAATTTAAGAAACCCAAATGGATTTCTTAGGGATAATCATGGTCTAAGATGGTAACAGAAACTGTCACAAGGAGAAGGTAAAGATCCATTACTACGCTGGAGAGAAGATCTAAGATCACAAAAATTTTACGAGATAGAGAGTAATGATTTACAAAGAGGCTTTGTGTATTTAATGAGAAAACGTTGACGTTATTGACTGAAAATGTTTACACTAGCAAAAAAGAAACTAAAGCTTAATGGAAAAAAAGTTATCTTTTTATAAAGTACCAATAAAGAAACTAAAGCTTAATGGAGATAAAGTACCGACAATGTTCAGACACGCTATAGAGAAACTAATGCTTAATGGAAATAAAGTACTGACAATGTTTTTAAAACGCAGAATATTATATGATAAAAAATTTCACAAATAATATTACAAATATTTTGTTAATTTGTAATAATTTCTTTTATTTAAAATGTTTTTTGCATTTAAATTAGCGCTTTTAAATCCGACCCAAACCTACAGTCAAATTGATAAAACCCATAAAACCCCCTAAACCTGAAACTAACTGTTTGAACCAATGGATGACATATATGTAATTCAATTTGATTTAAATTATTATAGTTCTATAGTTTTTGTAACTTTTTAATACCAATTAAAGTTTTTTTTTGCAATTTTATGAAATTAGAATGTTCTTATAAAAAAAAATTGATATATAAAATGATAGATATAAAAAAAATTAAGAGCTATAAATACGTCTTGATCATATTACTTTAATAAATATATTTTTGAAATGTGCCTCACTGTATTACTCTTGATTTTCTTGTTGGAAAGATATGATGCAAATATTTAGGAAACAAAATACTTAAAAATGAAACCATAAATATAAAAATTGTAAAACTTGTAATATTATTGTTAAACTACGGGATGTCAAAAAGATACTTCAGTTTTAATAGAATAAATATAAAATTTCCACATATATTAAGATGACAACAAAATACATCTAATTCTTTGCTTTTTCTAAAATATCTAGTTAAAATTTTGGGTTGGCATCCGATTCATTTTTTTCTTTCAAAAACCCTAATATATCCAATTCATTTAGATTGCGACTGGTTATATATATATTTGAAAAGAGATTTCTCTTATTTAAATTCAAAGAATCATTGAAATATATGTCGTAGACTATAAATTAGATACTTATGCTAAATATTTTATATATTTTGAATCTAAATAATCATATTCCTAACTAAATTCAGTTATATTTATACATGACAACTTCAAATTAATATTTAATCCAAAAATCATAAATATTCAAAATAATACATTTAAACTAAAATAGTAAATAATATACAAACAACAAAATGAAAATTAAATTAAAATATTAAAACTATTGAAGCATGAAAAACTAGGATAAATATTCAATAATATAAAAAATAAATTCACAAATAATAAATATAATATAGGTATAATCTAAGAAAATACAAAGTTAGTGTTTTTAAATTTATTGTTTTTTCTCACGATTTTAAAAATCTAAATTGTTGGTAATATATGATTTTTATTCAATTTTCTTATTTGTTGAAGTTTTATGAATTGTGGTTGTTTATAATGATTTCAATGTCATTATAGTTCTTTTCAATCCACAAGTATAATATGTGTTTTATTTCAAATCCAAGTTTTCTAATTTGATTTTTACTACAAATGGATTTTAATCTGAAATCAACATCCCAAAACTAAAAAATATGAAACGAAAAAAAATATTTAATACATTAATGGCCAATATAAATTTTGAAGTTATATAATTTATAATATTAATTTAAAATATATCTAATTAAATAACTTAAAACTTGCAAAAATAAATATTAAAACTAAAATTTGTTAGGTATATATATATATATTAGTCCGAACAAGGTCCCGACTATCGTCTAGTTATACTTTGGTTTTGCTGAAAACTAACCAATCAAGTAAAGATTAAGCTCGTGATGATGACAAATAGAATAAATTATTTTTAGAAAAAATGAAAAAGAGAAATTAATTGAATTTCTAGTATTTTTTGAGTTGACACATTGAAAACTAAAACATGATTTTGGTTTTGCGGACAAATATGAGTCACATAAACATAATTCGTGATTGTGATTTTGTGATTCTAGTCTAATTTGGTTGTAATCTATTTATAAATTTTATACATCTAATTCACTTTTCAAATCGAAAACCTTAAATTATCCAGATAAATGGTGATCGGGGAATAATGTATTCCCTAATGTTCCTATAAAAAATCATCATTCACAAGGAATAATAATTTCTTCTCATTCTCTCTCGTTCTTTTTTTTGTAGAGAATTAAATGACAAAACTATTCCTTGTTAAATTTGAGAAGGAACAACCATTCTTTTTCATTCCTGCTATTTTTTTCCCGTATATTCCTTTTCTGTTTGTTCCTCTTGTTTCCCGAATGGTCACCAGTCAAACTCTTACTCTTCTCTCGCCTTATCTACCTTCTCATCTTGTTATATAGGTTTCATTAATAATCCTTTTGGATAAAATATTTTCAAAAAACCTCTATAATATGTCTAACTTTTCGATCAAATAAATTACTTCATTGGCCAGTTTGACTGTAAATAAATATAGATATGCAATTATGGGGCAATGAAACATAGTTATAATAACTATTTATATACAACTCTTTCAACGAGGGTGTTTGGTCTAGAGGTATGATTCTCGCTTCGGGTGCGAGAGGTCCCGAGTTCGTTTCTCGGAACACCCCTCTCCTTTTTTGCTTAAACAGGTGAAACGCTTTTGGGCCTCACCAATAACACTGGGCCNTCGAGACACCAAGAGGAAGAAGCGTATCTTTTCGAGAGCAACACAATCGCGATTCTTGATCCTTGGATTGCCTTCTTGAGCTCAGGGCCGATAAACTCTCCTCTAGTGATCTCGTTATCGATGAACAGGTTGATTCCTTTGATCCCACACTCCTTCAGAAGATGACTGAGAAAGGATTTACGGACATCCGCTCCGTGGAAGCTAGGGAAGACATCGTGTATGCAGTTACGAGGCAAAGTTGACTTGGGAGATGGTGGAGATGGTGATGAAGGAGAATAAGCAATTATTTTGTTTTCTTGGACTCTGAACTTTCTATAAACAAAAGAAAAGATTCTACTACACAAGAGCGTAAAGATGGTAGCAGAAACCGTCGCAAGGAGAAGGTAAAGATCCATTACTACGCTGGAGAGAAGATCTATAGATCACAGAGATTTTATGAGATCTAGAGAGCAATGATTTACAAAGAGGCTTTGTGTATTTAATGAGAAAACGTTGACGTTATTGACTGAAAATGTTTACACTAAAACTTAATAGAAATAAAGTTATCTTTTTATAAAGTACCAATAAAGAAACTAAAGCTTAATGGAAATAAAGTACTGACAATGTTCACACACGCTATAGAGAAACTAAGCTTAATGGACCGAAGTTCCTGGATATTTCCTGTGATTTGAAAATGAAATTTCCTGTAGGTTCCACCATTCTTGTCAGTTTTATAAACCGAAGTTCTTGGATATTTCCTTTGTTTTGAAAATGAAATTTCCTTTTTTAAAATAATGTTTAAAATTGACTTGAAGAAGTTATGGTTTGGTTCAAAGTTTTATAAAGACAATTGTGACTCGAAGAAGCTGATTTGGTTCAGACTTCAGAGTAAGAAGCTATGGGTTGATTATTGTTCGGTCCGGTTTAAAACTAATGCTTTGTTCATCTTAATAATATAACTAGATTTTTTATCTGCGTTTTAAAAACTCAGAATATTACTCCCTCCGGATACGAATGTAAGATGTTCTATATTTTTATCTTGTATACAAATGTATGATGTTTTGAGATATAATTAATGCATTTATTTTTAAAATTTAAACATAAATTGAAAAGTAAAATTATGAGTGGTGAAATTTTATTGATATAATCAAAAAGTAACAATTAAAATAGTGTATTTATTGTTTCTTAATATGTGTGTAAAACCTTAAACATCTTATATTTAAATCCAGAGGGAGTATATGATAAAAAAAATTCACAAATAACATTACAAATATTTTGTTAATTTGTAGTATTTCTTTTATTTAAAATATTTTTTGCATTTAAATTAGCGCTTTTAAATCCGATCCAAACCTACTGTCAAATTGGTAACGCGGTGATCCGATATACAATTCGGTTTTATTTAAAAATTTGATAAAACCCTTTAAACCCGAAACTAACTGTTTGAACCAATAGATGACATGTATGTAATTCAATTTGATTTAAATTGTTATAGTTTCATAATTTTGTAACTTTTTAATCCCAATTAAAGTTCTTTTTTTTTGCAATTTTATGTAATTAGAATGTTTTTATAAAAGAAATGATATATATAAAAAAATTAAGAGCTATAAATACGTCTTGATCATATTACTTTTATAAATATATTTTCGAAATGTGCCTCACTTTATTACTCTTGATTTTCTTGTTGGAAAGGCATGATGCAAATATTTAGGAAACAAAATACTTAAAAATGGAACCATAAATATAAAAGTTGTAGAACTTGTAATATTATTGTTAAACTACGGAATGTCAAAAAGATACTTCAGTTTTAATAGAATAAATATAAAATTCCCACATATATTAAGATGACAACAAAATACATCCAATTCTTTCGAAAACCCTAATATATCCAATTCATTTAGATTGCGACTGGTTATATATAATATATATATTTGAAAAGAGATTTCACTTATTTAAATTCAAAGAATCATTGAAATATATGTCGTAGACTATAAATTAGATACTTATGCTGAATATTTTATATATTTTGAATCTAAATAATCATATTCCTAACTAAATTAGGTTATATTTATACATGACAACTTCAAATTAATCTTTAATCCAAAAAATCATAAATATTCAAAATAATACATTTAAACTAAAATAGTAAATAATATACAAACAACAAAATTAAAATATTAAAACTATGAAGCATGAAAAACTAGGATAAATATTCAATAATATAAAAAAGAAATTCAGAAATAATAAATATAATATAGGTATAATCTAAGAAAATACAAAGGTAATGTTTTTAAATTTATTTATTTTTCTCACGATTTTAAAAATCTAAATTGTTGGTAATATATGATTTTTATTCAATTTTCTTATTTGTTGATGTTTATTAAATATTGGCCACAAGTATAATAAGTGTTTTATTACAAATCCAAGTTTTCTAATTTTATTTTTACTACAAATGGATTTTAATCTGAAATCAACATCCCAAAACTAAAAAATATGAAACGAAAAAAAAGGTCAATATAAATTTTGAAGTTATATAATTTATAATATTAATTTAAAATATATCTAATTAAATAACTTAAAACTTGCAAAAATAAATATTAAAACTAAAATTTGTTAGGTGTATATATATATATTAGTCCGAACAAGGTCCAGCCATCGTCTAGTTACACTTTGGTTTTGCTAAAAACTAACCAATCAAGTAAAGATTAAGCTCGTGATGATGACAAATAGAATAAATTATTTTTAGAAAAAATGAAAAAGAAAAATTAATTGAATTTCTATTATTTTTTGAGTTGACACATTGAAAACTAAAACATGATTTTGGTTTTGCGGACAAATATGAGTCACATAAACATAATTCGTGATTGTGATTTTGTGATTCTAGTCTAATTTGGTTGTAATCTATTTATAAATTTTATACATCTAATTCACTTTTCAAATCGAAAAACTTAAATTATCCAGATAAAACTTAGTTTTATACTATTGTTCTTGTAGTCACCATCCATATAAAAATCTATGCGGATAGACATTGGTTGATAAACACACCGATGACAGAATCTAACATGGTTGGGAATATCTCAAATGCAATCTGTACATAGTTTTTTAAAAGTTGTACAACTTGTAATGTTATTGTTAAACTACCCGATGTCGAAAAGATACTTCAATTTTAATAGAATAAACTAGAATTTGACCCGCGCGACCGCACATATATTTAATTTNTTTTTGTTGCTTATTCTCTCTCTGGAATCATTCGAGTTCGTTCCGAGCTGAGCTGAGAAAAACCCTAATCTCTCCTTTTCCATCGTCTTCCCCGATTCTGCAAGAATGAGTCGATCAGGTCAGCCTCCGGATCTCAAGAAGTAAGCTCTCTTCGCCACTTATTCTCCTTTCGATTTTCGACTCTTGTCTTTAATTACAACCACTGGATGCTCTTGTTTCATCCAGCATTCACATCTTCTTCGTGATTCTGATCATATTCGTCGTGGTTTGATGTGATACAGGTACATGGACAAGAAGCTCCAAAGTAAGTTTAATCTCTTCTTCCGTTTTCACCGAATCTCTTGCTTAAATTCGCTTGCAGCTCTTAAACCGATCGATGAACTTAATAGCCAAACAATTTAATTTGTTGTCTTGATTGTTGGATTTTTTGAATTAATTAAAGTATTTCAGCATAGATCTTGCCTTCATATGCTTCTTCTGATCGCTACTTTTTATTTAACCATATAGCATCAACATTCATAGCTATTTGCTTACACTGGTTACAAATGGTATATTATAGAGAGATTATTTGGTATTGTTTTGTTTCTCGTTCTGGTTTCTTTTGAATCTTTGCTGGAGTTTGTGTGTCGTTTTCGTTTTATTGTAAGTTGGTATGGTCTCATTTACTTTCTTTCTTCCAATTGTAGTTAAGCTGAATGCCAACAGAATGGTTGTTGGAACTCTCCGTGGGTTTGACCAGTTCATGAATCTTGTGGTGGATAACACTGTTGAAGTCAATGGTGATGACAAAACTGACATTGGCATGGTGGTACGTTTCCCTCTCTCTCTTCTCTAAAACCCACACGAATCTCATAAGAGTAGTAGTAGTAGTAGCCTTTTGACCACTTGTCTTGTTTTAATTGTATTCAATGATTCTTGGTTGCAGGTGATAAGAGGAAACAGCATTGTCACCGTTGAAGCTCTTGAACCAGTTGGAAGATCTTAGCTTCTTTTTTTTTTTTTTTACTTTGCACTATCGGTAACCATCTTCTGTATCTTGACTCTCTGTATTGGAACTTAATTAGTAGACTATCAACATGAATCTACCTCGACCAAGTTTGATATGATGATGAATTCCTCTTCTTTGTTTACTCTTATGTTCTGAAGTTTCCCTCTACTGTTTTTGTAATTACTATCCTTGAGTTATGAATTTTGCCTGGTTAAACGGGTCTCTCTAGCCTCTAGGTTCTATATTCCTTACAATTTAGATCTTTGGTTCCTACAATTAAAGAAGCATTGCTACACCCTTTACAAAATCAAAAAACAACAAAGCAGACATGGAGAAAAGCTAAGTTTTATTGGGCCAAACCTCAAGCAAAGCAAAAGCCCTTTGTTGTGGGGATTTGGAGTTTGGGGGTAAATAACACCTCCAAACGGTCATTGCAATCTGCTTTATTACTACTATACCAATCTTTTTTCTTTCCACACTTTTTTTTAGTGAGATCATAATTATGCCGTTTGGCTCCTCTGTTTTTGATTGAAAGCTGCTTTAAGAAGTGAAAGTGGAAGGAATAAAGGAAGACATGTGCCCCACGAAGCCTTGTTGCAAGGCAAATGAGGATTAAATGATACATTTCGAATCTAACAGCAACACGTAACATACAACGGAATGTTCGGCATACAGGTCGTCGGCACACGTGGGGGTGGTGGTCTAATACCAAGTGCCATTATTTTTCTCGTTATTATAAATCAACAACATAGCTTATAAGTCACATCTGCCACGAACTATCATGACTCAGATGTACTTTATTGGTAGAAAAGTAGGTATTTGTGTTTTGTCTACAAAATTCTTCTAAACTTTTGTTGCAAGTCATCTACTACGATTTGAAAAGTAGGTATTACTGTCTGTATCTGTGGTCCGGGAATCTTCAACTCATATAACACAAAAACATAATTTAGATCTCTACAACAACTAATCCAAAAAGAACTTTCACCAACTTCACTATTATTTTCCTTTTTTCTTTTGCACCTTTCTCTTTAGTTATGGGGAAGAGGTAAAAAAAAAAGTCTTGGAGATGGCTTCCCTACAACGGTAACTAAAGTATTTTTATCAAAACTCGTGGACCATACCGACCATTGCAAGTAACTAAGAGATTCACACTAGATGCAAGTTGTTTAATGAAAACTTCACCATGCTATTTGGATTTCTTCAAAATCTGATTACATACTTATCAATCAACAAAAAATCACAGAACTGGTCTTACTGTAGGTAGTCTTTTATTGTTTCTTCTCAACTGATTCTACTGTAAAATTTCTCCATTGATAAAAAGATTAAAATAATAGTCAGAATTTGAGATATTTAGTAAATTTCATAATTTCACATGGAAACAAAAGTTAGTACTTCTGCTTGATATTCTATTTTGGACTTGAGGCAACAGCAAAATCATCATATTAATAATAAAGAGAGAGTTAAAAAGACAGCTCGACCTTCACCTTCCTCGTTAGCCCTTCTCTCTCACCTAACTCCCATCACTCTCTCTCCTCTTGTGTAGAAGAAGAAAGATTGAGGTGATGATAATTACAAGCCACCAACTAAAAGTCTAAAAACCCTTTCTTGAATTCAACTCTACGCGTCGCTTAGTACCCAAAAAGTTTCAATCTTTCTCTCTTCCCACCCATTACTATTCCCCAATAGCCATCATTAACTACCCATTTACTAATCTCCTTCCCACATTAAAGATTGTTTCTTTAACAGCCCTCTGAGTTTGACCACCTTCACTGTTCTTCTTTCCCTCTTGAGAGAGAGAGTACACATCNCTCCAAGTCTTGATTTTTAATAAGGATAAGATGGCTAGAGTGCTAAAATCCACCGAATCATGCCACTTCCCTTCACCTTCAAGCTCCTGCGGAGGCAGCAATGATGGTAACAGAGACCCACATTCTCTTTTTAACATTCCCCTCGACGAAGACGAAGAAAGAAGCGAGAAAGAGAGAGAAAGATTCGAGCTTTCGTCTTCCTTTGAGATTCTCGCTTCTGCTATCAGAAAGTCTTTAATCGGTGGCTGCGTTGGCCAAGAGATAAATCTTTCTTCAATGGAGATTGGTGTCCCTACAGACGTTAGACACGTCGCTCACGTCACCTTCGACCGTTTCCACGGCTTCCTCGGCTTGCCCGTTGAGTTCGAACCTGAAGTCCCTACACGCCCTCCTAGTGCAAGGTTTCGTTTTGCTTTTAATCTTTGAGTAAAAAGTAAAAAAACAGTTTCTTGAAATGTAAATTCTCTTTGCAGTGCAAAGGTGTTCGGTGTCTCTACCGAGTCAATGCAGCTGTCTTACGATACTAGAGGGAACGTTGTGCCTACGATACTCTTGATGATGCAGAGTCACTTGTACAGTAGAGGAGGGTTAAGGGTAGAAGGAATCTTCAGGATTAATGGTGAGAATGGTCAAGAAGAGTACATAAGAGAAGAGTTGAACAAAGGTGTTGTACCTGACAACATTGATGTTCATTGCTTGGCAAGTCTCATTAAGGTATTACTTGGATTATTACTCTCTCTCTTGTTGTTTCTTTTTTTTTTTTACTTACTGTCTTTTTCTACTTAGGCTTGGTTTAGGGAGCTTCCTACTGGTGTGTTGGACTCACTCTCGCCAGAGCAAGTGATGGAGTCTGAAAGCGAAGAAGAGTGTGTGGATCTTGTGAGGATGCTTCCTTCAACGGAAGCTTCTTTGTTGGATTGGTCAATCAATCTGATGGCTGATGTTGTGGAGATGGAATGTCTTAACAAGATGAATGCGAGAAACATAGCTATGGTTTTCGCACCTAACATGACTCAGGTTAGTTGTTTTTTTTTTTGATGATTATTTAAAAGTTTTGGCAAATGAGATGAGTCTAATTTTGAATGCAGATGTTGGATCCTTTGACGGCTCTGATGTATGCTGTGCAAGTCATGAACTTCCTCAAGACACTTATTGTAAAGACGCTTAAGGACCGGAAAGAGTCTCGAGATAGGTTGGTTCCAGGTTCGAACCCGGGTCCTAGGGACGAGAATGGTGATCAGAGCAGCAGACAGTTGTTGCATCTCATGGAAGTTAACAAGGAGGTTGCTTTGGATACCGTTGAGGTGGAAATGAAAGACAAAGAAGAGTCTGCTAAAGAAGAAGAAGTATATGCAGAACCTAGAGAGATTCTTGGGGTTAAGTCGTCTCTGATAAACAATGGAGGTTTTGGAAAGAAGAAGAATGGTTGGGAGGAGAAGAGGAAGATGAAGAGGACAATGTCAAATGCTAGTAGTATTGTTGGACGTGTGAATTACAGAGTTGAGCTTTTTGAGGCTTGGCGGTGAAAAAAAAAAGATTTCATTCATTCATGTTTTTGATTGATCCAACTTTTGGATTTTTCTTGATTTTTGGTTGTGGGATGGTTACTTGTGTATCAAGAAATGATATAATGTCAAAGATAAGTTTTGCTTCTCTTGAAAGAAGGGCAGAGTTTGATCCCCCCCCAAAAAAAAAGAAGGGCGGAGTTTGTATCTTTCCAGGAATCGTCACACAAGATGTATGTTCATGTCAAATGATCCTACAAGGATTGATGAAAAACTTTAATTGATCTTATAAATCTTAGCCACAAGGATAAAATACAGGTATTAGATGAATGAATGTAAGATTATTATATATGCAGTTATGTGGAATACATTTTGTCCTTTTCTTCTCAGAAGAGGTTATGTAACTTGTGTTTGAATATGAAATACTACAGAGAACTAATACCATACTATTCAATCTACTCGGATACATCTTAATAATCTCCTTGATAGAATATACGTACTTCAAATTTTAAAACGAACAGAAATATGCTAGTTGAGGTGATCAGTGATGAGTATATTTTCAGCAGTTAAAGATTAGAACAATGCATGTGTCAAATCTTTAAGAGGACTAACCTTCTTCTTCTTTTTCTTCTTCTAGTCTCAAATAAGTGTGAACAAGTGTGTGCTGACGAAGATTTCGGTTAATCAAATTGTGCTCCCTCCATTTTATTTTAATTGTAGTTTAGATTTGGACACAAATTAATAAAACATTTAATTTTGTATATTTACTAGATAAAAATATCAGTATCAATACNCAGAACCTGCAAACAAATCAATTAACAACCAAACACAATCACAACAATAAGACTATGAGTAACTACGACTCGATCTAACTTGTAACACCGTATATCGGTGCTACACTAACTCGAGGATTCCATAACTCTCTACGACACACTAACACAACACTCTAACCTGGGCCCTGGTGACTTCCTCGTCTCTATCGGCAATATCCTATCTCCCTACCATAAAGGCCAGAAGAAGGAACTTTCAACCGACCGCGGCCCACAGTCCTTCGGGTCACCGCGCGACAGCCCACAGTCCTTCGGGTCACTGCCACATTACACCGTCGTGTAATACTCAGCCATAGGCCATGACCCCGTCTATATGAGTCTTCCCGATCCAGCGAATAAGAGGTTTCCTTGAACCCGCTGAATACGAGACCGAGGAAATACTAGTCCACCCCAAAACATGCCTAGCATGGGCGGGTTTCGCACCTGCTGTCGGCATAACACTCGACACAAAATCCCTAGGAAAGACCTAAGGGAAAAGACTCCTACCAAAAACTAAATAATACTTAGGAGTCTACGACACTAACCACTAGTACTAGTAGTCCGGCCTATATGGCATAGGACCTGTAGTACCAACATCACAACTAGGAGATCGGCCTATATGGCCAAAGATCCCCTAAACAACAACAACTAAACAACTCAACCAGTTAGTCACTCCCATACCAAGAGATGACTAACCTCAATCAACAAGATTAATTAAACGAGCAAGCATTTAATTAAATCTACTCAATCAAACCGTTACCCAGATAGTTCGGCCTCCTGCTACGACACTATCTTTAAAGATAACGGGAACCTGCACTCAACCATATCAACACACAAGAATATAAATCATGATGCATCCTAGTCCTAGTCAAGTTATTATCTCAGTCTTAATTCCATTCATCTCAGTTTAGCCCTTCCTAAACTGAGTCCGGTTCCATAAATAAAATAACCCTAAGGACTCTACCATTCAATAGCGTGAGCATTCTACTCTATATGCGACTCAATCTTCCCTAAGTTCCAAGTGGAACTCAAGTAAACCAATTCAAAACTACCCTAAATTCCAAGTGGAATTCACACAAGCCAACTCACAGTGTTCTAGGCGAGAAGCAGCTGGTTGATCGGAGAAGACTTGGCCAAAACCCAATTGACGACTTGACTGGAGTGGACTGGACTGATCTAGTCTTGGACACAACCTCGGCTTCACCATGAAGAAACTGACAGGCCTCGACAAACTGATCTGGACTCGGACAGAACCTCCTTTAGCTTCTAGACAGTTCTTCGGACTTACCAGCGGAGTATCGAGCAGAACTTCGACTGATCTGAACCCGTGGATCTGAACCAACTCCAGACGGTACCTCCACTTGATTGTAGGAGACTATGACTGGCTTGGGCGGAATCATTTGTACAGAGCTTCCGCGTCACAATTGTATAGAATCGCCGATTGGACGGAACTGGCCTTCTCGGTGAGGATCGACTATACTCTAAGTCGACCACTTTGTTTCTCTCTCCCTCTCTAGCCACGTTGACTTGCTTCCCATCTGAACTGATCTTCACTTGATTTACCTTCAGTTGGACACAACCTTCCCTAGGCACTGACTCGAAATCAATAGAGAACCGATCTCGAAAACTCTCTAAAACTCTCGAAATAGCTCGGAATCACTTGCTTTCTTTTTCTACTTTTCTCTCACGTTTTTAACTTGGTTTGGACAGGTCTGCATGTTTTGAAACTAAAGGGAAGTCGTGCCTATTTATAGAAGACAACAACCAATCAGCTTCAGGTTGGTGGCAGCCCGTGTGTCGCTTCGCATGGCTCCAGACGCATGCGCGGCGGCACCTCGTGCTCCACATGGCTGGCTGCATATCCAGGACACATGCAGGACGCCACCACTCCTCCCAGATGTCAGGCTGCATGACTAGAGCTCATGCAAGGCGCCACAGCAGCACACACATGTCGATCAGCATGCTTCGGTTGCATGCGCGGAGACACCTCGTGCTTGGTCGATCCACCTCGTGCTTCTACATGTCAGGCTGCATGTACAGCTTCCATGCACGG
>QGKV02000297.1:29957131-29970965 GCA_003260655.2 Brassica cretica
CTCGATCTTCCCTAAGTTCCAAGTGGAACTCAAACAAACCAACTCACAGTGTTCTAGGCGAGAAGCAGCTGGTTGATCGGAGAGGACTTGGCCAAAACCCAAGGGACGCCTTGACTGGACTGGACTGGACTCGACTTGGACAGAACCTCGGCTTCACCATGAAGAAACTGACATGCCTAGACAGACTGATCTAGACTCGGACAGAACCTCCTTTAGCTCCTGGACAGTTCTTCGGACTTCCCGGCGGAGTATCGAACAGAACTTCGACTGATCTGGTACCCGTGGATCTGAACTAACTTTGGACAGCACCTACACTTGACCATCACAGAATATGACTGTCTTGGACGGACTGATCTGGACAGAGCTTCCGCGTCACAATCGTATAGAATCGCCGATTGGACGGAACTGGCCTTCTCGGTGAGAATCGACTATACTCTAAGTCGACCACTTTGTTTCTCTCTCCCTCTCTAGCCACGTTGACTTGCTTCCCATATGAACTGATCTTCACTTGATTGACCTTCAGTTGGACAGAACCTTCCCTAGGCGCTGACTCGAAATCAATAGAGGACTGATCTCGAAAACTCTCTAAAACTCTCGAAATAGCTCGGAATCACTTGCTTTCTTTTTCTACTTTTCTCTCACGTTTTTAACTTGGTTTAGACAGGTCTGGATGTGAAGAAATGAGCTGGGGTCGTGGGATATTTATAGAAGACAGCAGCCAATCAGATTCAGGTTGGTGGCCGCCCGTGTGTCGCTTCGCATGGCTCCGGACGCATGCGCGGCGGTACCTCGTGCTCCACATGGCTGGCTGCATGTCCAGGACACATGCAGGACGCCACCACTCCTCCCAGATGTCAGGCTGCATTACTAGAGCTCATGCAAGGCGCCACAGCAGCACACACATGTCGATCAGCATGCTTCGGTTGCATGCGCGGAGACACCTCGTGCTCGGTCGATCCACTTCGTGCTCCTATATGTCAGGCTGCATGTACAGCTTCCATGCACGGCGACACCTCGAGCTTCTGGAGACACTCAGCTTGCTGGACAGTTGACACCACGTTCTAAACACTCACACCAAGCCACCTCGTGCTTCTCGGTCCATTCGTCTGATTTCAATCCTTCCGGTAAATTTCTGACCCGCGATCAATCCCAAATATTTTTCTACTCCCATTCTGATGTTCTAAATAATTTTTAATAAACTCCAGACTCCATTATAACCTTGACGGTAATATTTCCCGAGCCTCCGGCTTCTCCAAAAAATATTACAGAATACCGAAATTAGGGTTTTTGCCCAATTTCGGGTTTTCCCGTCGTGCTTCGATCCCGTCGTGCTTGCTTCCCGTCCTGCTTAATTCCCGTCCTGCTTCCAATCGAAATAATATTCCGCTGATACGAAGTTTCGCGGAAAACTTCGTGCTGAAGAAACGTCATTCTTCCCAAACGTCGAGCTTCTAAACCGTCATGCTTCCAAAAATGTTGTGCTTCCAAAACATCCTTCATATCAATCTAAGACATCTTCTAACTATGGTCGAGCAACTTATTCGACTCATAGTTCACTCACGATCACTTCTTCGCCCACCTCGTACTTGAAAGCTTCTCGATCGATCCTTATCACCCGCGACTCGACCACCACAAAGATACTCGAGCATTCTTTTTTTTTTTTTNAAAAAAAGAACTAAGGGTCGTTCATCGCCTGGTAGAATTCCTCACTCCTCCTCGCAACATCCGCCTCGTTATGTGTGTCGGATGACTCGCCTGGAATGGGATGTTGTTGTCGCATGTTCCTCAACATGGACTCCCATTCCGGATTTGTGGCCGCTATAACGTCCAAGAAGCCCTCGACTCCACCCATACGAGCTTTTGTCGAGGCCAACTCGTTACGCAGCTCAGTGACTTCATCATCCCGTCGCTGACCATAAGACGATGTCGCTCTCGGAATATCGTTGACGGAACCAATCCCCAACGTCCGTCCCTTTTTTTAGGGACAACCTTAAAAACAAAAATAAATATTGTTAGTAAAAATTTAAAATTAAATTAAATGAATCATAAAAAATTAAAATTTTAGAAAATTTACCTCCTCGTAAATTTTATCCACTTCAAGTGTGGATAAGGCGACGGGTAATCCGTCGGTAGACTGCTGGGTCAGCTGGGTCTGGCGGTCTTCAACCCGAGCAACCACGTCGTTGTAGATTTGCTCGGACTTGCCATCTACAAATACGTCCGCCTTGTTTTTGTGGGTCCTCTCGTAAAGTTACATAAGAGACGGGAGATGTCCCGTCTCTTTGGCCTAAAAAACATTTAAGAAAGTCAGAATAAAAATATATATATTAAAAATTTTATTTAATAAAATATTTAATTACCATTTCCATACGGACACCGGCGTGGGGTTTTTGGCCCATTCCCGTGCTCATCGACCGTAGTAGGAAGACTGGGCAATTCTAATGGAATCAGGAAGACACCAATAACGGATGAGGCCATCCCACACATCCGTGGTGAGCTCAGCGGGTTTGCCACGCTCATACCCCTTCACGATCCAGTCACACTTCCAGTTGGAGACCGTGTCCAACAAGCGAACTTTCGCCTTCGTGTAAACCGCTTTCCTCACCCTCTCAGTGACCCCCAAGGCCCAATGATATTTTTGTTGTGGAAAAAATTAAATAAATAATTTTTTTTTTAAAAGAAATATATATAAATCATGAAAAAATTAAAGTATATATAATTAATTAATAGAAACTTACAGCGTAAATTTTGAACCATACTCCAGTTCGGATGTGGCATGGAGAAGTAACCTTTGATCGTGTCGGTTACGTCCGATGAAAAACATCCGTCAACCTCAAACCTGGAAAAAAAAAATTTAAAATATAAATTATTTTTTAATGTTATAATAGAATTTTAAACGAATTAAAAAAAAATTAATGTAACATACCACAAAGTTCCGTCCGGTCGGTCGGGGTCGATGACTGGTAAACCTTCTCTGCCTGGCAGACGAAGAATGTCCTCGATAGTGTACTGCGAGCAAGGAGCACTCGGAGGCACCATCAAATCGGGATGAACATCGGCGGGCATCGGAGGAGCCATCCGAGGAGGCACAGGAGGATGCATCGTCGGAGGAGCCATCGGAGGAGGCACAGGAGGAACCGATGGTGCACTAGAAGAAGGCGACCGAGAGACCCCCTGCCCCAAACCTGGAAAAAAACAAATTTAAAATATAAATTATTTTTAATGTTATAAAAGAATTTTAAACGAATTAAAAAAAATTAATGTAACATATCACAAAGTTCCGTCCGGTCGGTCGGGGTCGATGACTGGTAAACCTTCTCTGCCTGGCAAACGGAGAATGTCCTCGACAGTGTACTGCGAGTAAGGAGCACTCGGAGGCACCATCAAATCGGGATGAACATCGGCGGGCATCGGAAGAGGCACAGGAGGAGGCATCGTCGGAGGAGCCATCGAAGGAGGCACAAGAGGAACCGATTGTGCACTAGAAGAAGGCGACCGAGAGACTCTCTGAGAAGGCTGAGTCTCGGGGACAGTCTCCGGACCCGAAGAACCAGGAGCTGAAGAAGACGACAGGTCTAAACGACTACCAGGCTCACCGAACATCTGTCTGTAATGGGGAGTAAGTCTGTTCTTTCGAATCGTCTGGAAAAAAAATTTAATTTTTAAAATTAACATCAACAGTATAATTCTCTACATTATCCACCTAATCAACACTAATTAGCATAAAACCCGTAAACCTATCTAAATTCCCTATACTAACCTCCTAATCTATCCTAAACTAATCAAATTAGAGAGGAATTAGAGAGACTTACCATTGCTACGAAATAGAAAGGAAGTCGAGAGGAAGTGGAGAGGAAAGAAAGAGTGAGCGCTCGGGAGTATATATAAGATTATCTATCCTCGTTATTTCCTCCTAAAGTTACGAGGAATTACAAAGGCCCGTGTTTTATTGTACCAGGAAGTAGCGAAGAATTACAAAGGCCCGCGTTCAGGTTTACGAGTTTTTTACGACGATTAAGCTTACGTGGAATTTACTAGTCAACATTTTACGAGGAATTAGCGAGCCCCGCTTTTCTATAAATACCCGCAACTTTCCTTCTCAAACCACACACAAACTCACAAATCACACACAAACTCACAAATCACACCCTATCTCAAATCACACAACTCAGCAAAATGCTTTTCAAATTAGAAATATTTGAAAAAAAAGGAAGAGAAGAAAGATATTGGAACACATGTGGGCTAGANGTCCGTCCCTTTTTTTTAGAGACAACCTTAAAAAAAAAAAATATTGTTAGTAAAAATTTAAAGTTAAATTAAATGAATAATTAAAAATTAAAATTTTAGAAAATTTACCTCCTCGTAAATCTTATCCACTTCAAGTGTGGATAAAGTGACGGGTAATCCGTAGGTAGACTGCTGGGTCAGCTGGGTCTGGCGGTCTTCAACCCGAGCAATCACGTCGTTGTAGATTTGCTCGGACTTGCCATCTACAAATACGCCCGCCTTGTTCTTGTGGGTCCTCTCGTAAAGTTCCATAAGAGACGGGAGATGTCCCGTCTCTTTGGCCTATAAAACATTTAAGAAAGTTAGAATAAAAATATATATATTAAAAATTCTATTTAATAAAATATTTAATTACCATTTCCATACGGACACCGACGTGGAGTTTTTGGTCCGTAGTGTGAAGCATCGGCCTGTTCCCGTGCTCATCGACCGTGTTACGGGAGTTAGAGCATGACTGGGCAATTTTAATGGAATCAGGAAGACGCCAATAACGGATGAGGCCATCCCACACATCCATGGTGAGCTCAGCGGGTTTGCCACGCTCATATCCCTTCACGATCCAGTCACTCTTCCAGTTGGAGACCGTGTCCAACAAGCGAACTTTCGCCTTCGCGTAAAACGCTTTCCTCATCCTCTCAGTGACCCCCAAGGCCCAATGATATTTTTGCTGTGGAAAAAATTAAATAAATAATTATTTTTTTAAAATATATATATATATAAATCATGAAAAAATTAAAGTATATATAATTAATTAATAGAAACCCACTGCGTAAATTTTGAACCACGTCTTTCTGACGTAGTGAGGCGTCCTACTCCAGTTAGGATGTGGCATGGAGAAGTAACCCTTGATCGTGTCGGTTACGTCTGATGCAAGACATCCGTCAACCCCCCACCTGGAAAAAAATAAATTTAAAATATAAATTATTTTTTAATGTTATAAAAGAATTTTAAACGAATTAAATTTTTTTTTAATGTAACATACCACAAAGTTCCGCCCGGTCGGTCGGGGTCGATGACTGGTAAACCTTCTCTGCCTGGCAGACGGAGAATGTCCTCGATAGTGTACTGCGAGTAAGGAGCACTCGGAGGCACCATCAAATCGGGATGAACATCTGCGGGCATCGGAGGAGCCATCGGAGGAGGCACAGGAGGAGGCATCTTCGGAGGAGCCATCAGAGGAGGCACAGGAGGAACAGATGGTGCACTAGAAGAATGCGACCGAGAGACTCTCTGGGAAGACTGAGTCTCGGGGACAGTCTCCGGACCCGAAGAATCGGGAGCTGAAGAAGAACCGGGAGCTGAAGAAGACGACGGGTCTAAATGACAACCAGGCTCACCGAACATCTGTCTGTAATGGGGAGTAAGTCTGTTTCTTCGAATCGTCAGGAAAAAAAATTTAATTTTTAAAATTAACATCAATAGTATAATTCCCTACATTATCCACCTAATCAACACTAATTAACATAAAATCCGTAAACCTATCTAAATTCCCTATACTAACCACCTAATCTATCCTAAACTAATCAAATTAGAGAGGAATTAGAGAGACTTACCATTGCTACAAAATAGAAGGGAAGTGGAGAGGAAGTAGAGAGGAAAGAAAGAGTGAGCGCTTGGGAGTATATATAAGATTACTTATCCTCGTTGTTTCCTCGTAAAGTTACGAAGAATTACAAAGGCTCGTGTTTAGCTTTACGAAGAATTTCAAAGGCCCGTGTTTTATTGTATGAGGAAGTAGCGAGAAATTACAAAGGCCCGTGTTTAAGTTTACGAGTTTTTTACGACGATTAAGTTTACGTGGAATTTACGAGAAATTAGCGAGCCCCGCTTTTCTATAAATACCCGCAACTTTCCTTCTCAAACCACACACAAACTCACAAATCACACACAAACTCCCAAATCTCACAAATCACACCATATCTCAAATCACACAACTCAGTAAAATGCTTTTCAAATTAGAAATATTTGAAAAAAAAGGAAGAGAAGAAAGATATTGGAATACATGTGGGCTAGACTTACGTAAGTCTCGCCACATGTGATTCCAGTATCTTTCTCCTCTTTTCTTCTTTTTTTCTAGTTTTTATTCTACGAGGAATTAGCAAGGCCAGCTTTCTTTTTTTTGGTTACGAGGTATTTACGATGATTTGCGCTTATGTGGAATTAACAAGCCCCGCGTTCTTTATTTTTATATTTCGTCGTTATTTCCTCGTTGACTTACGAGTGCTTTACGACGATTTCTTCTTTCGTGGAATTAACGAGTCCCGCATTTTTTTTATATTTCGTCGTAATATCCACGTTTATTTACTAGGAATTAACGAGTATTATGTTTAAATCCCTAAAATCTGAAACCCCAAACCCCATCTTCCTTATCTTCTACTTCATATATTCCAAACCCCAAACCCATCTACCCTTTAAACTCAATATATTCTTTCACCTCAATCTATTCTTTCCATTCCAAACCCCATTCCTTAACTTATTATCTCAATATTTTATTTATAAAACAAACTCCCACATTACCTTACACAAAATCAAATACATCAATCCGATACATCGACATTCTCGTNTTTTTTAAAAGAAATATATATAAATCATGAAAAAATTAAAGTATATATAATTAATTAATAGAAACTTACAGCGTAAATTTTGAACCACGTCTTTCTGACGTAGTGAGGCGTCTTACTCCAGTTCGGATGTGGCATGGAGAAGTAACCTTTGATCGTGTCGGTTACGTCCGATGCAAGACATCAGTCAACCCCCCACCTGGAAAAAAACAAATTTAAAATATAAATTATTTTTTAATGTTATAAAAGAATTTTAAACGAATTAAAAGAAAAATTAATGTAACATACCACAAAGTTCCGTCCGGTCGGTCGAGGTCGATGACTGGTAAACCTTCTCTGCCTGGCAGACGGAGAATGTCCTCGACAGTGTACTGCGAGTAAGGAGCACTCGGAGGCACCATCAAATCGAGATGAACATCGGCGGGCATCGGAGGAGCCATCGGAGGAGGCACAGGAGGAGGCATCGTCGGAGGAGCCATCAGAGGAGGCACAGGAGGAACCGATGGTGCACTAGAATAAGGCGACCGAGAGACTCTCTGAGAAGACTGAGTCTCGGGGACAGTCTCCGGATCCGAAGAACCGGGAGCTGAAGAAGACGACGGGTCTAAATGACTACCAGGCTCACCGAACATCTGTCTGTAATGGGGAGTAAGTCTGTTCCTTCGAATCGTCTGGAAAAAAAATTTAATTTTTAAAATTAACATCAATAGTATAATTTCCTACATTATCCACCTAATCAACACTAATTAACATAAAACCCGTAAACCTATCTAAATTCCCTATACTAACCACATAATCTATCCTAAACTAATCAAATTAGAGAGACTTACCATTGCTACGAAATAGAAAGGAAGTGGAGAGGAAGTAGAGAGGAAAGAAAGAGTGAGCGCTCGGGAGTATATATAAGATTACTTATCCTCATTATTTCCTCGTAAAGTTACGAGGAACTACAAAGGCCCGTGTTTTATTGTACGAGGAAGTAGCGAGGAATTACAAAGGCCCGTGTTTAGGTTTACGAGTTTTTTACGATGACTAAGTTTACGTGGAATTTACGAGTCAACATTTTACGAGGAATTAGCGAGCCCCGCTTTTCTATAAATACCCGCAACTTTCCTTCTCAAACCACACACAAACTCACAAATCTCACAAATCACACCCTATCTCAAATCACACAACTCAGCAAAATGCTTTCCAAATTAGAAATATTTGAAAAAAAAAAAGGAAGAGAAGAAAGATATTGGAACACATGTGGACTAGACTTACGTAAGTCTAGCCACATGTGATTCCAGTATCTTTCTTCTCTTCTCTTCTTTTTTTTTTTTCTAGTTTTTATTCTAGGAGGAATTAGCAAGGCCAGCTTTCTTTTTTTTGGTTACGAGGTATTTACGACGATTTGCGCTTACGTGGAATTAACGAGCTCTTTCGTCGTTATTTCCTCGTTGACTTACGAGTGCTTTACGACGATTTCTTCTTACGTGGAATTAACGAGTCCCGCGTTCTTTTTTTTTTTATATTTCGTCGTAATATCCAAGTTTATTTACGAGGAATTAGCGAGTATTATGTTTAAATCCCTAAAATCCAAAACCCAAACCCCATCTTCCTTATCTTCTACTTCATATATTCTAAACCCCAAACTCATCTACCCTTTAAACTCAACATATTCTTTCACCTCAATCTATTCTTTCCGTTCCAAACCCCATTCCTTAACTTATTATCTCAATATCTTATTTATAAAACAAACTCCCACATTACCTTACAAAAAATCAAATACATCAATCCGATACATCGACATTCTCGTCATCACTAGAAACATCATCATTTTCATTAAACTCGTCTTCTTGTGGCATCGTCGGTAAGATCTTCGTACTCGTGATTATGCGGATCAATGAGAAGGATGTCATCAATTTCTTGTTCAGGTTCCTCGACTTCATTTATCTGCTCTTCTTGCAAAGGTGGTTCTTCTCCACTGATGATTCGTTCTCGAGGTGTAACTTTGATCACGGCTAACCAATTTATACCTGAATCTCTCATCCGAGAGTATGGAAGGAAGCTAACTTGGTCTGCTTGTGAAGCTAAGAAGAAAGGCTCCAATTTTTTGTACCTTCGTCCACCGTTGATAGCAACTACACCGAATTTGTTAAACCGAACACCTCTGTTGACGACGGGGTCGAACCATTCACATTTGAAGAGGACGCATTTCAGCTTCAATATCCCTGGGAATTCGACTTCAGTAATCTCCGTCAAGATCCCGTAGAAATTTGTTTTCCCTTTCACACATATTCCATAGTTACTGGTCGTCCGCTGTCTATCATACTCATATATGTGAAAAGTATAGCCTCGTGTGAAATACATCTGTGATGTGGTGACCTTTACAAGTGGAGATTGAATTACTTCGTGTAACCACTTAGGATAATCTTCATCGTCGTCATAATCAACCTAAAAAATAAAGAGAACGTTGAAATACATATCATGTATGAAAAAAGAGTTTGAGTTAATTAATACATGATTCCTCAACCACTTAATAAAGTGTTGATCTTTCCTTTTGTCTACGTCACTTGTGGATATACAAGGAAATGTTTATTCGACTTGAGAAACAAATAGGCTGTAAAATCACATTTTATATGAATGAATCTCTCGAAATTATATAATTTATACTTATATGTGTTTAGAAGTGTCCATATATGTTACCTTTCAAAATAACGCATCAATGGATCCTCGCAATTGAGTAGAATATAGGTGTGTGCACTATGAGCGTTTTGTTCACTCGACCACCAAACCTCTTTTGACTTCCCTCCGAGTCGCCCAATCTGGCTAAAGAGATCTGGAACACCAGCAACTGCATATGTTGGCGCAACACCACCATCATCATATCTTCTTGGNCGGATGAGGCCATCCCACACATCCGTGGTGAGCTCAGCGGGTTTGCCACGCTAATACCCCTTCACGATCCAGTCACCCTTCTAGTTGGAGACCGTGTCCAACAAGCGAACTTTCGCCTTCGCGTAAAACGCTTTCCTCACCCTCTCGGTGACCCCCAAGGCCCAATGATATTTTTGTTGTGGAAAAAATTAAATAAATAATTAGTTTTTTAAAGAAATATATAAAAATCATGAAAAAATTAAAGTATATATAATTAATTAATAGAAACTTACAGCGTAAATTTTGAACCACCTCTTTCTGACGTAGTGAGGCGTCTTACTCCAGTTCGGATGTGGCATGGAGAAATAACCTTTAATCGTGTCGGTTATGTCCGATGCAAGACATCCGTCAACCCCCCACCTGAAAAAAAAAAAAATTAAAAAATTAAATTATTTTTTAATGTTATAAAAGAATTTTAAACGAATTAAAAAAAAAATTAATGTAACATACCCCAAAGTTCTGTCCGGTCGGTCGGGGTCGATGACTAGAGAATGTCCTCGACAGTGTACTGCGAGTAAGGAGCACTCGGAGGCACCATCAAATCGGGATGAACATCGGCGGGCATCGGAGGAGCCATCGAAGGAGGCACATGAGGAGGCATCGTCGGAGGAGCCATTAGAGGAGGCACAGGAGGAACCGATGGTGCACTAGAAGAAGGCGACCGAGAGACTCTCTGAGAAGGCTGAGTCTCGGGGACAGTCTGCGGACTCGAAGAACCGGGAGCTGAAGAAGAACCGGGAGCTGAAGAAGACGACGGGTCTAAACGACTACCAGGCTCACCGAACATCTGTCTGTAATGGGGAGTAAGTCTGTTCCTTCGAATCGTCTGAAAAAAAAATTTAATTTTTAAAATTAACATCAACAGAATAATTCCCTACATTATCCACCTAATCAACACTAATTAACATAAAGCCCATAAACCTATCTAAATTCCCTATACTAACCACCTAATCTATCCTAAACTAATCAAATTAGAGAAAAATTAGAGAGACTTACCATTGCTACGAAATAGAAAGGAAGTGGAGAGGAAGTAGAGAGTAAAGAAAGAGTGAGCGCTCGGGAGTATATATAAGATTACTTATCCTCGTTATTTCCTCGTAAAGTTACGAGGAATTACAAAGGCCCGTGTTTAGCTTTACGAGAAATTACAAAGGCCCGTGTTTAGCTTTACGAGGAATTACAAAGCCCGTGTTTTATTGTACGAGGAAGTAGCGAGGAATTACAAAGGCCCGTGTTTAGGTTTACGAGTTTTTTACGACGATTAAGCTTACGTGGAATTTACGAGTCAACATTTTACGAGGAATTAGCGAGCCCCGCTTTTCTATAAATACCCTTAACTTTCCTTCTCAAACCACACACAAACTCACAAATCACACACAAACTCACAAATCACACCCTATCTCAAATCACACAACTCAGCAAAATTCTTTTCAAATTAGAAATATTTGAAAAAAAAGGAAGAGAAAAAAGATATTGGAACACATGTCGGCTAGAATTACGTAAGTCTCGCCACATGTGATTCCAGTTTCTTTCTTCTCTTCTCTTCTTTTTTTCTAATTTTTATTCTACGAGGAATTAGCAAGGCAACTTTTTTTTTTTTTTTGTTACGAGNATCAAATTAGAGAGAAATTAGAGAGACTTACCATTGCTACGAAATAGAGAGGAAGTGGAGAGGAAGTGGAGAAGAAAGAAAGGGTGAGCGCTCGGGAGTATATATAAGATTACTTATCCTCTTTATTTCCTCGTAAAGTTACGAGAAATTATAAAGGCCCGTGTTTTATTGTACGAGGAAGTAGCGAGGAATTACAAAGGCCCGCGTTTAGGTGTACGAGTTTTTTACGACGATTAAGCTTACGTGGAATTTACGAGTCAACCTTTTACGAAGAATTAGCGAGTCCTGCTTTTCGATAAATACCCGCAATTTTCCTTCTCAAACCACACACAAACTCACAAATCACACACAAACTCACAAATCACACAATTCAGCAAAATACTTTTCAAATTAGAGTGGAATTAACGAGCCCCGATTTTTTTTTTATTTCGTCGTTATTTCCTCGTTGGCTTACGAGTGCTTTACGACGATTTCTGTTTACGTGGAACTAACGAGGCTCGCATTCTTTATTTTTATATTTCGTCGTAATTTCCACGTTTCTTTACGAAGAATTAACGAGTATTATTTTTAAATCCCTAAAATCCAAAACCCCAAACCCCAAACCCTATCTTCCTTATCTTCTACTTCATATATTCCAAACCCCAAACCCATCTACCCTTTAACCTCAATATATTCTTTCACCTCAATCTATTCTTTCCATTCCAAACCCCAATTCCTTAACTTATTATCTCAATATCCTTATTTATAAAACAAACTCACATTACCTTACACAAAATCAAATACATCAACTCCGATACATCGACATTCTCGTCATCACTAGAAACATCATCATTTTCATTAAACTCGTCTTCAACAGCTTCCTCTGTGGCATCGTCGGTAAAATCTTCGTACTCGTGATTATGCGGATCAATGAGAAGGATGTCATCAATTTTTTGTTCAGGTTCCTCGACTTCATTTATCTGTTCTTCTTGCAATTGTGGTTTTTCTCCACTGATGATTCGTCCTCGAGGTGTAACTTTGATCACGGCTAACCAGTTTATACCTGAATCTCTCATCCGAGGGTATGGAAGGAAGCTAACTTGGTCTGCTTGTGAAGCTAAGATGAAAGGCTCGAATTTGTTGTACCTTCGTCCACCGTTGACATTAACTACACCGAATTTATTAAACCGAACACCTCTGTTGACAACGAGGTCGAACCATTCACATTTGAAGATGACGCATTTCAGCTTCAATATCCCTGAGAATTCGACTTCAATAATCTCCGTCAAGATCCCGTAGAAATCTGTTTCCCCTTTCACACATATTCCATAGTTACTGGTCGCCCGTTGTCTACCATACTCATATGTGTGAAAAGTATAGCCTCGTGTGAAATACTCACCAATCTGTGATGTGGTGACCTTTACAAGTGAAGACTGAATTACTTCGTGTAACCACTTTGGATAATCTGCATCGTCGTCATAATCAACCTGCAAAAATAAAGAGAACGTTGAAATACAGATCATGTATGAAAAAAGAGTTTGAGTTAATAACTGATTTCTCAACCACTTAATAAAGTGTTGATCTTTCCTTTCGGCTACGTCACTTGTGGATATACCAGGAAATGTTTCTTCGACTTGAGAAACAAATAGGCTGTAAAATCACATTTTATATGAATGAATTTCTCCTGCAGCTGTTCCATAACTTCTTCTTTAAGAGTGCGTGTGCTCAGATCCCTGAAAAATGCTCCAATGCCTTTTATATTCCAAAAACAATTAAACACATTGTTAGTCATATATTATTTTGCAAACTAAACCATTATAAAATTATTGCGCTATAAAACATTACCTGCAAGTGCTTCATGTACGTTTCTTGGAAGTAGCTCCGCAAATGCAAAGGGCAGTAGTCGTTGCATAAAGACATGACAATCATGACTCTTCATCCCAGAGAACTTTTGACCCTTTTCAACACATTTAGAGAGATTTGAAACATACCCATCGGGGAACTTCACTTCTGATGCCACCCAATTGAACAACACCGACTTTTTTTCCGAAGACAATCTGAATATCGGAACTGGAACTTGTCCATTGCTTTTTATATGTAACTCGCTTCTTGAGCAAATATCTGGCAAGTCCAACCTTGACTTTATGTTGTCTTTTGTCTTCTCTGGGACTTTCAATATTGTATTCATGATGTTCTCAAAGAAATTCTTCTCTATATGCATCACGTCGAGGTTGTGGCGCAGAAGAAGATCCTTCCAATATGGCAGCTCCCAAAATATACTCTTCTTGTGCCAGTTGTGATGAACACCGTAAGAATCATGCATATTACGAGGGACATGCCAATTACCACCCCAACGAACTGTTTCGTTAGCTCCGTAGTAGTCGATTTGCGCTTCAATTTGTTCTCCAGTTAGATATGGAGGAGGAGTGTCTCTCACAACCCTTTTGTGCCTAAACAAATTCTTGTTTCTTCGGTA
>QGKV02000297.1:29979949-29991874 GCA_003260655.2 Brassica cretica
GACTCTTCTTGTATTTTATGGGATTGAAAACATATTTGTAATTATAACAAAGCTTGTTTATTGCTTTTACTGCTGGATCTGTACTACTTGCATCATTTGTCTGTATGGCCTTGTTCTTTCAGTCAAGTTCTGTCTTATATGTTCCTTTTGCATTTGCCTTTTTTGTGTTAAACTTGATGTAGATACTATGAAAAGATACACAAGCCAAGCCTCAAATACAAATTCCCAACAGATTACAAACCATTTGGCCTTGAATTTCATTTGTAATATGTTGGGATTGTGATTTGAGGCGTGGCTTGTGTATAGGTATAAATTTATCATTTTTTGGTAGGTTACATGAATAGTGACCTGACCCGTTTAAATTGCTTCCCGAAGCTAACAATATCTCTGTATTCTTTGTCACAGAAATCAGCGTGATTTGCAGCTTCTGAACCATTTTGTCATCATGCCGAGCCTGAGAACTGACTCTTCCATTAAGCTAATCACATACTCCGAGGAGCTTGTTGATGGAAAACCCTTGTACGCTTCTTCCAATTCCCTTCCCGTAAAGGCCTTAAACCGCGAACCCGCTGGCCACGCCTTCCACTCCGCGGCTCTCAAACTCCACGGCTGCGCAGAGGAGCCCACAGACAGCGAAGGCGATGACAAGAAAGCCGGAGGAGACGATAAAGAGAAGG
Source organism: Brassica cretica (assembly GCA_003260655.2). Lineage (NCBI taxonomy): Eukaryota > Viridiplantae > Streptophyta > Magnoliopsida > Brassicales > Brassicaceae > Brassica > Brassica cretica. Next base: position 29,980,627 of record QGKV02000297.1, read on the forward strand.
AGTACGTTCCTTCCTTCAACTCGTATTCAAACAAAGGAAAGAAGAAGTCCGGCACGCAGCAGCAAGACCACTACGCCTTGCTGGGGCTGAGCAACTTGAGGTACCTCGCAACAGAGGATCAGATTAGGAAAAGCTACCGCGAAGCCGCGCTGAAGCACCATCCCGACAAGCTCGCCAGTCTCCTTTTAACAGAGGAGACTGAAGAAGCCAAGGAGGCTAAAAAAGAGGAGATAGAGTCTCGCTTCAAGGCGATCCAAGAGGCTTACGAGGTGCTGATGGATCCGTTAAAGAGGAGAATCTTCGACTCTACCGATGAGTTCGACGACGAGGTCCCCACGGACTGCGCGCCGCAGGACTTTTTCAAGGTGTTCGGTCCAGCTTTCAAGAGGAACGCTAGGTGGTCTGTGAACCAGCGTATACCTGATCTGGGAGAAGAGAACACGAAGCTCAAGGAGGTTGACAGGTTCTACAACTTCTGGTACGCTTTCAAGAGTTGGAGGGAGTTTCCTGATGAAGAGGAGCATGATCTTGAACAAGCGGATTCGCGCGAGGAAAGGAGGTGGATGGAGAAGGAGAACGCTAGAGCGACGGCCAAGGCTAGGAAGGAGGAGCACGCTAGGATCAGGACTCTCGTCGACAACGCGTATAGGAAGGACCCGAGGATTGTGAAGAGGAAAGAAGAGGAGAAGGCTGAGAAGCAGCAGAAGAAAGACGCGAAGCTTATGGCTAAGAAGAAGCAGGAGGAGGAAGCTGCTATCGCCGCTGCGGAAGAGAAGAGGAGGAAAGAGGAAGAGGAGAAGCGAGCGGTGGAGTCTGCACAGCAGCAGAAGAAGGCTAAGGAGAAGGAGAAGAAGCTCATACGCAAAGAGCGTAACCGTCTCAGGACTCTCTCAGCTCCTGTGGTGGCTCAGCGTCTGCTTGACATCTCACAGGAAGATATAGAGAATCTTTGCATGACGCTTAACATCGAGCAGCTGCAGAGTCTTTGCGATAAGATGGGAAACAAAGAAGGGCTAGAGTTGGCTAAGGTGATCAGAGACGGGTGCAGCGACAGTAGTAGAGACCAAGAAGCCAACTCTAAAGAGAAAGAAAGCGAGAAAACCAACGGTGGCGGTGCAGAGAGAGTCTCTGTGTTGGAGAGCACTCAGAAGAAACAACCATGGAGCAAGGAAGAGATTGATATGCTGAGAAAAGGAATGATAAAATATCCAAAGGGGACGTCTCGTAGATGGGAAGTTATATCAGAGTACATCGGTACAGGAAGATCAGTTGAGGAGATTCTTAAAGCAACCAAGACCGTTCTTCTCCAAAAACCAGATTCCGCCAAAGCGTTTGACTCGTTCCTCGAGAAGAGGAAACCCACTGCTACAATCGCTTCCCCTCTCTCCACAAGAGAGGAGCTCGGAGAGTCTCTACCGGCCACAGCAAAGGTAAAACCACCTGTTAAAGAGACTGTTGTTGTTGGTCAAAGCTCAGAGAGCAATGGTGAAGCAAGTGGAAGTTCAGTAGAGACAGATGGTTGGTCTGCTGTGCAAGAAAGAGCTTTGGTTCAGGCTTTGAAGACATTCCCCAAAGAGACAAGCCAAAGATGGGAGAGAGTAGCTGCAGCTGTTCCTGGGAAGACTGTGATTCAGTGCAAGAAGAAGTTTGCAGAGCTTAAGGAAATCATCAGAAGCAAGAAAACTGCAGTCTAAATCTTATCGGAGCTCCATGAGAATTTTGGGTTGTAATCCTCATGAGGGCACTGTTACTTTGCAAGATCAAAACCTTCAAACTTTTATTACTATTATTTGTAATGATTCATTTGCTTCTGATACCTGCTATCACAAACTTAATACTTTTATCTAATCTTATGTATGATTTGATTTTAAATTTCCGATCTGTCAACAAATCAAAGTATAATGGCCAGAGAGAATCAAAATCAAACAGAGTTTTACTTTTCTTTAAGTTCATAAATCTCTCGTCTCAAGTCTCAACTATAACAAACCATGAAGTCCTCAAAGGAAGTGAAGTATAGCATGAAAATATAGAAAGATCAAACTGTGATGTGGTTCATGTTGTTATAAGGACCAAACAGGAGGCATATTAGTCCATGTGCAAGACCCAACTCCTTGTTGTGCTTGACCTGATGATGATGACCCAACAGTCACGTAACTGTTTTCAATGTCTTCACCACCGAGAAGAAGCGCAAGCGCATCACTCATGTTGCTGGAGTCTCTAACAATCCCGAAACAGCCTTGTTGGTCTAGCCAGCTCGATCCAAGTAAAACATCAGGCCGTGTTAGATCAACTCTCTTTGGTTCCCAAACCTGATCCAACTCTTCTGTCTTCACAACGTTCCCTGCAGAATCTTCAACAAATATGATAAAGCAACTCTCAGCGACAAGACAGCAATTAAAGAATCATTAAGAAAGTGGAATAGATTAGATACCAATCAACGAGTGACTTTGATCTCACCTGGTGAATTATCACCTGCACTAAGTTGCGTGGGAATTGGAATCTCGGGGAGAGCCAAACTACGGTTTGCACTAGTTTTGATCTTGGCATTGGGAAGTAACATATCTAGTAGACCAGTGTCGCATGACGAGAAACAGTTTGACTCGTCTTCCTCTATCTCCAACGGTGGTGGAGATTGAATATAAGCATCAACAGAGTCAAGAGGATCTGAGTGTGGAGGTGACGGTGTGGTCGTCTTCCACTGATCAAACCCACTAGTTTCTGAATATTGGAATGAAGGGAGCTCCAGCTTCACTGCCCCAAACAAGGGCTTAGAAGTAGGAAGCATGCCATCCGTAAAGGCATGGCTATCTGAAATCATCACATCAGATGGACGTTGGTTTCCGTAAGGAGAATGATGACCAACATCACAAGGCGAGATACTGCAAGATCTGGGATTCTGAAAAGGTTCTGGAGAGTGGAACTCTTGCTTTATGTTACTGCTGCACATGGGAAACAGAGATCCAGAGTCCCGGAGTTGCTTTGGGGAAGGCAAGATCGGTGGCATGTAGCTTTCGTAACTCGCACCAGTTCCTAGCATGNGATCCAACTCTTCTGTCTTCACAACGTTCCCTGCAGAATCTTCAACAAATATGATAAAGCAACTCTCAGCGACAAGACAGCAATTAAAGAATCATTAAGAAAGTGGAATAGATTAGATACCAATCAACGAGTGACTTTGATCTCACCTGGTGAATTATCACCTGCACTAAGTTGCGTGGGAATTGGAATCTCGGGGAGAGCCAAACTACGGTTTGCACTAGTTTTGATCTTGGCATTGGGAAGTAACATATCTAGTAGACCAGTGTCGCATGACGAGAAACAGTTTGACTCGTCTTCCTCTATCTCCAACGGTGGTGGAGATTGAATATAAGCATCAACAGAGTCAAGAGGATCTGAGTGTGGAGGTGACGGTGTGGTCGTCTTCCACTGATCAAACCCACTAGTTTCTGAATATTGGAATGAAGGGAGCTCCAGCTTCACTGCCCCAAACAAGGGCTTAGAAGTAGGAAGCATGCCATCCGTAAAGGCATGGCTATCTGAAATCATCACATCAGATGGACGTTGGTTTCCGTAAGGAGAATGATGACCAACATCACAAGGCGAGATACTGCAAGATCTGGGATTCTGAAAAGGTTCTGGAGAGTGGAACTCTTGCTTTATGTTACTGCTGCACATGGGAAACAGAGATCCAGAGTCCCGGAGTTGCTTTGGGGAAGGCAAGATCGGTGGCATGTAGCTTTCGTAACTCGCACCAGTTCCTAGCATGTTGCATATGAACATATCTGATACGTCAGAAGCTCCAGGTAACAAGTTGGTAGCAAAATTAAGATCGTCAAACAAGACATCTGCCTTGGAATTCCCCAACTGCAAGATATCTTGATGTCTTCTTCTATTTACCCTGGTGACATTGCTCGTGGTATACTCCTCACTCCACTGCAGATCTTCAACGTGGAGTTCAGGAGGGTAAAGCGGTAAGCCTGCTCGGTGGCGCCTCTTGATACGAGTGTTCCAATAATTCTTTATCTCATTATCTGTTCGACCAGGTAACTGGCAAGAAACAAAAAGAGACAATACCAGAGATTTAGATTTTAGGCTCATAGAAAAGATCAATTACTCGTACAATGAGCTTATAATGTTACTTACATGTTCAGCCATCTGTGCCCATTTATTCCCCATCTTGGCATGCATTTGAACAATGAGCCGTTCCTCTTCTTGGCTAAACGCTCCTTTCTTCAAGTTCGGCCTAAGATGATTAGCCCACCTGAGACGACAGCTTTTCCCGCAACGAGCCAGGCTCGTGTATTTCTGCACAGCGTTCCAGTTCCCCTCTCCATGCTTCCTCACATAATTAATCAAAATCCCGTCTTCCGTCGAAGTCCACGGTCCTTTCTTCAGGACACTTCCTTTCCCTCTGCTCTTGCATCCATAACCACCAATACTATCACCAGCTGGTGAGTGCATACCATCATCATCACTCTCAGCCGTGTAACTCATCTCTTACTATCTTAAATCAATACAGACCTCAGCACCTCAATAACCATATAGACATCAAGCTCCCACCTGAACCAGTTAGTTTTAGAGAAAAAAAACAAGAAACACCCTTTAATAATTTCTCAGTAGCAGTAATACTCATGTATATTAGTAAGTCTCTAAAGTAGTATTTGGATTCTGCTAGCTAAGTCATGAAGCTCTGACATTTNCATAATAAATAATATTTTAAATAATGATAAAGATAAAAGAAATAATAGTTGGATCATACTTTTATCAATGGGTCACACTGCTATTTTAATAGAATAGATTTAAATATAGGTCTAATGGCATAAAGCATAATAAATAATATTTTAAATAATGATAAAGATAAAAGAAATAATAGTTGGACCATACTTTTATCAATGGTTCACACTGCTATTTTAATAGAATAGATACAGAAACGAAATTGTGTGCGTGTTTTATGAATGTACAATATTTAATTTTCCAAATGGTAATCAGAAATTCAGAATAATAATATTTTAAAAATGTGTCAGAATGCAATTTATACTATTTTGGTATATATACGTACACGTCTTGACGAAAAAGGAACCCACCACACCAAAACATTACTCTGTTTGCAATTTATACTTCGTTTAATAATGTGATTTTGAGTCTGATGACGTTGAGATTGCGAGAGAGACCGCACTCATATTTTGTCAACTATAATGACAATGGCTCTCTGATCAGAAGAAGCCAAAGGGTAAAATCATGCGACCGGTGACTCATGACCAGAGCCGGACTTGACCCTAGTGGGATGAAACATTGGAATGGGACCCCCACTTCATGGGGCCCTCAATTTAAAAAAAAAACTTATATACATATAAATGTATACTATATAAAACATAAAAAATGTTAAAGATATTAAGTAAAAATTATATTATTAGATAAAATTTATGATTAATCATTTTAAAAATAAGCATCTACAAAATAAAATATATAAACTTTTTTCATTTTTATTAAAAATTAGATAAAATTTCAATTTTGTATAGGATCTCCATAATGTTAGGTCCGGCTATGCTCATGACTCCTGTCCAAGGCCTGTATTCATCTTCTGACTCGTTGCCGCAAAAAAAAAACACTTCTTTTAAACAGATGCAAACTAGAAAGATCACGTCTTTTTTGTTTTTACCACGTCTTGTTCTTTCGAGAGGTTAATATATTGCAAGGATTTAAACTACAAAATAATGTTTGACATCTTGGTAAACTTTTTATAAATCACAGAATGATGAAGACCATATCAAAGAGCAAAGAGATGACAGGTAATTAACTTATATATACAAAGCTTTTAATAAAAAAAATAGGTATAGGACGGGGATTGCTATAATGTTGATGCTAGCTGCTTTGAGTTTGTTTCTTGTTAGCACAGCCTTTATGACTTTGCCACTTTTGGTTGGAAGAGTATTCTCTTACTATATCTCCTTCATCCTGCGAAGATTTGGAATCACACATGACAGTTTGTTCTAGTTTCTTGCTTTGTTTAGACCAGTTTCTTATACATGATTATAAAGTTTTAAGCCTGTCATTGCAGATATTTGTGCTTTTTGGATTGGATGCTATATCCTACGAGCAATCTATGTCAGCATTTGCTTTGCATTTGATCATATTTTGACGGAAATAACTGATTTCCTTCACAAATATATCTTGATACGAATAACAAATGCTCTTCTTTTCTCCATATGGGTAAGAACAACCTTCTATTTTCATCAGAGCCTCTCTTCGATATTATGACTTTCTAATGGCTTTCGGAGCAACTAATATATTTTGCTTTCTCTTATCTTCCTATAGACAATGCTCACGCCTATCAAGTGTTTCGCAACCAAGGCATGGCGAAGTAAGTTTGAAAGAATCAGGAGCGTGGGAATCAATAAGCTTCCTTCAATGTGGCTGCTTCGAGATGTGATTGGCTCCATCATAAACACACTTCTAACCACACTATCCATCCCTTACGTGCTGGTGAAGTCTCTGTTACCGTTGCTTGGATATTCCCAAAGCTTCAATGCAGCTACTGAGCGGTTTATCTGGCCAGCATCATTAGCCTTGATTGTGGTCTGGTTCGTGATAAAGCTAACGCTTGAGATCATTATCTACTTGCACCAGTTGATCTTCAATGAACGGTATATGGTGGGTGAAAGAGTAGGGGATTTGACTGAAGATCTCTAGAGCAGGGGTATATGACAAACAAAGACTCTTTTGTTGATAGAACGAGTCAAAATATGTTAATATCTTTAACAATGATGAGGTTTCTACTGGGGTAGATGTTGTCTTACCTTTGAATTAGATATTGTTATCAAGTAATGGAATCATGTGAGTAGTATCTCTATTTAACCAATGTGTCATGTATTTATTTAACTAAATGAAATTTTCAGGACTATCTATTAGAAAAACGGCCAAAACCAGCCCAATGTATTCAAATATGGTCAATCTATACCCGCGATGACAGTGCCGAAACCCGAAACATACCCAAACTATTGTTAACTGAAATTACATACCTAAACATTTTTTTGTGCCAAAACCTTCAAACATCTAAACTATTAAAATCTAAGTACAAGTTATATAAATAACCCTCAATTCCCATTTAATATTTACACTAACACCCCCTCCTCATGCTCAGGCATGACCATATGATGTGTGTAATTTTTGTGGGACTACATCTACGGGGTGGCCCCCAACTATCGAAACACGCTCTAATACCATGATAAGCACAGCACAAGCTTTCAACTCAAAACCTTAAGACAATAAGTAAATTGGCCCATGTGTATTATATATTACTTGAATGACTCTGAAATTACCAATGTGGGACTTAACACACTAACAATCTTTTAAACAGATGCAAACAACAAAGATAGAGAACTACCACGTCTTGTTCTTTCAAAGATTAATATATTGCAAGGATATTAATTTACAAAATAATGTTTGATATCTTGGTAAACTTTTTTTTAATTTTCTGTGCGTTTATCCTGGATAACTTCAATGTAAATTTTAACAAAGTTTTTGGAATAGCAAGTTTGAATAAAAGGTGATACCAAATGAGTGATTATCCTTAGGCATGTTTCACTTTGGAATAGTCTGAACCAAATGGCAAAATGTGTTTATGCTAGCGAAGAGGTAGTAGCCAAGTGAGGTATAGTGAGGTGCCCTCCAAACGTAGTTTACATATAGATGTGGTTTTTATTATCTTATATCAAACGATGCGATCTTATGTTCCTCTTGCTAGATCCAGGATTCAAAATAAGCTCATTAATTCCCATAAGAGAGACTTATAGAGCTTTGTTGTGCAAAGGAGTAAAGAAAGGAGGAAAATTTAAAGTGTCACCAAGAACAAAGTGATCATCCAACCTTGACATTCCATAAGATAACAACATCAAAACGAATACCAGATGTTCAGATGACAAAATAAAATAACCAGATGCCAAGCATAATCTTCACCTGACATTTTAATGCATGCTTTCCTCGATATCATTGTGTAATCAGATTTCTTTAGTTTCGTATATTTCCTACGTTTTAAATTAAATATAGTTCTAAAGAAACTTCTTTTTTTTTTAAAGCCTGACTACAATGCAATTTCCGTTCATTTATTTTTACCTCTAGTTAAGTTGATAAAATATTAAGTTCTGTTGAATTTTAGAAGACATAAACTAAAACAAAGCGTGATGATTGCAAGTTTGCAAATTTCGAGAGAGAAAATAATTGACACAAAATAGCTTTTGTAACAAATTAATTTTTGTAAAAAAATAAAAGAACAATTCTCATTAACAAAACTATACATTCATCCCCAAATACTTATTCAACAATACTTATGGGGAGTTAGTTTCATAATTGAAAAAGAATAACAATATTTATGAACAAAAACACACACAAACATCTATTAAAACAAAATTCATCCAGATTTAAATCAGTTGCAAAAATAAATAAAGAGGAAGGCATTGGAAAAGAAAAATAAAATCATCGACCGAATAGTAGTTTACTAATTTGATTTCAGTGGAGAAACGGCTCGAAAGTGCTCACCACCTTCTTCAACTGGTCAAGAAACGATAAATACGACACCGTTCCATCGTTTCCCGCAAGAACCCTATACTTATCCTTCCTCGTGAAGTTTGTGCATTCAAACCCTAGCGTAGCCGCCAAGATTCTCTGAACATAGTTGGCCACGTCGTGCGGACTCTTCCCTGACGAACACGTAGCCTCCATAGGAAGCTGGTTCAAGAACGTAACCTCGTAAACCGGCCTCGGGTTCATGAAGAAGAAAATCGGATCCAAACCTTTCCAGCCTCTCGCCGTGGTCGCGTGGAAGAATCCAACTCTATAGTTCATAGCAACCGGAACAATCCTATCCGTTAACTCAGCGAAAAGCGCGCTAAACCTCAGCAAGAACGGTTCACGACAAGTGGTTCCCTCAGGACAAACAACTAGATCGCCTTTAGACAACTGCTGTTTGATCTTTGCGGCGTCTACGTCTCGGATTCTTGTTAACCGGACGGTTGGGATGGGAGATAAGATCTCGGATAAACGCGAGATAGAGTAAGTAACAGCTGGTATGCTGCGTCCGAGCACGTAGGATAATACCACCGGGTCCATTAGGGTTCTGTGTGTGCACACGAAGAGAACGCCGGAGTGTCCGGGCGATGGTGCCTGAGGAGGCTTGCCTTTGACGATGATCTGGCCGCCGAATATCTTAGAGACGTACGGTGTTGCCCACAATGGGAGGATGAATCCAAGAAAGATCCTGATGGCGGCGAGAATGATTCCGAATGGGATCCAAATGAGGATGAGGAGAGCTGTGGCTGGAGTCGGCCGCTTCACAAGGCGTCCGTCGTGAAAGATCACCGGAAGTGGCCGTAGCTCAAGTTGTTGGGTGCGGTGGTGGTAGCTCTCCGGAATTGGTGCATGAATATGCTCCTATACATGTATGAAGATTTAACATTAGTGTTGATAATAATTAATACTCACTCATTTCAAAAAAATCTATATTTTAGAATTTTTTCAAAAATTAAAAAAATATTTTAAATTTTGATTATAAATATATTATTTTGCGAATAACTATTTATCATAATTTCGTCGAATGTTATAGTTAACCATTTTATCTAAAAATATTGAAAAATTTATAAATTTTAGTTTTTGAAAAATAGATCTGAAACAGATGGAGTAGACAATATATATAGAAATACATGTTTTTTTTGCTGTAAAATGTACAATGATTTGTGTTTGTACGCTTAAATTAGATAATAAGCTAGAAAGTTTTGCTAGTTGAGACATTTTCTATGTATATTTATATGACTTCATGCAAGGATGTGTAGTGTTTACCTCACATAACGATAAGAAAGTTGTAGAAATCGTCTTGCCCGGTCTTGCAAGACCTATACGAGGCCTTCCATCGACAAACAAATCAGCGACACGGTTCAAAACAGATTGATCAATATCGGTTTCACGTATCAAACCGGTGACAAAACCAAACCGGTTCACGATCAGCTCTGAACCAATGACCTCATCGGCTATAAGATGCTCCTTTGCAAACATCTCCACCATAACTCGAGGCATTCTCGTCACCACGACTTTCTCCTTGCACGAGCTGAAAACCTTCCATGCGTCCATGCTTACGTCATCCATGTAAAACTTTGGCAAGACGGCTCTAGCCACGGATTCAATCTCCGGTTCGCGTAAACCAACCGTGGATACAAAGATCATGAGCTTGAGCGCGGCGTTTTTGTAGGTGAAAACGTTAAGGAGTGTGATTACGGGCCAGAGAAATAGCAAGACGGCGAAACGAATAAGACCAGATGCTTCGAAGGCAACTAGCATGAAGTAAGAGAATGGATCTTGGTTCTTTAGTATTGTCCCTTCAAATTCTGATACCACAGAATCCGAACTCGTTCTTGCTTGCTCCATCACCAATTCTATTTCTTCTCTTCCTTTTTCGTTTGTTTGATCGAATGTTAGTTTTGAGTTTTGACTGGTTTGAAGATGGAAGAAAATGGATTGTAACGTTTTATGTTATAAAGGTGTGGACTGGCTCGTGTCTATAATGCAATGGCAGTTTATCAATATTGCACCTACCGTAACTGTACATGTTTTTTTTAAGTTGATTTTTTTCGATAAGTCAATATTATATATAGAGATATATATGTGAAGAAAACACGATTATACACGTCATCTGTTTTCCTCCTGGTGAAGTAATTCACGTAATCTTATGTGGATAACAGAAAAATGATGGTTTAAAATTAACCAATCATGTCCAAATTGTTGGCATAATGCACCAAAATTAGGCTGTGAGAACAGGCAAATATACGAGTAATTAGGTTACTGACCGTATCATATGAGAATAGCATATAGTTTATGCATGTTAATTTGACTGGAGAGAACTTATGATATATACTCCAACCGAATTGATTTTTGGTTCAGTTTATCTTAGTCTAGTTAGATTTTCTTATGTTGGTCTGTGAGATCATTTCAAAGTAAATTTTTTTTAATGTATACCTGGTTGTAGGCGACCCATAAGAGCACCATTATTGCAGGTTCTAAAGGGAGTTTTTAAAGATTTTGGGTCCCACAAAAGTGGAAAACCGGTTGCAAAAAGTCTGAATGAAGAAACGATCGTGGTGGGTTTTGTCAACTGTTCGCGGGCCCCACCAACACGTAGCGGCCCGCGATTGGTTCATTTTTTAATTTTTTTTTTTTTTTAAATCAGCCGAAACCAAAAAAAAAAAAAAAAAAATTAAAAACC
>QGKV02000297.1:29997459-30026461 GCA_003260655.2 Brassica cretica
CTTGACAATTATATATGTCTGCTAGAAAATAACAAATTAGGATGTATCAACAGTTCAGCTGAAAAAAGTGAAATAGTATCCATTTAATCTTTGTTTCACTCCAGTGAAATGCATTTTCTACACAAAACATTCGACTACATTAAAGCTTAAATGGTTGCACTCATATATCCTTTCATTCCTTTTTTTCGCTCTCTAAAGCATTTGGCGAAGTTGTTGGTTCTCTTTCCGTAACATTTTAATCTCTTTCATGAGCTCTGCTTGGTTCTCCAGAACCGAGTTTAACGCTGTCGACATCTCCATCTGTTTTCACCACCACTCGTTAAATACCAGAAACATTTCATCTTAAAATATACTGATTAAGGTCTGTTGCTAAACACAAACGTTTTACCTCATGCATGTGGAATTGTCTCAGTATCTCTATGTGCAGGTTCCTCATATCGTCGTGGACTGAGTTCTTCAAATTATCGAGTGTTCCTTCAAGTGTTCTTTGAAATAGCTGAAGCGTGAAGTTGTTTTCAGGCTGCTTCGACTGTTGCAAGCTTCCTCCTCCCTAGTACACAATTACCACACAAAAAAAAACTCGGTCAAGTTACTGAGACTGATCAAGAATAAAAAGTTTCGTTAACTTTTTATACATTCATAACCGGAAGACCTCCTGCTGCATCTGCAGCCAGTCTCTCAGGTCTTTGCAACAGATTATTCAGAACTTCTTCTCTGGTTTCGGCTCCTGTTTTCTTTATCTTAGGCGAACCAGAAGAGAGAAAGGCTCCATCGCCGATTCTCTCAGCATAAGTTGAGAACCTACGAGTCAAACTCGGTGAAAGCCTCAATGAATCAATGCTCCCCGGAGCGGCGTTGCCTTTGGTTAGCAACGGACTGGATGGGAAATTGTCTGGCAGAAGCGTTGACGATTTCTCGAACTTTGAGTTGAAGTCTCTCACGCCAGGGAACTCTGAGCTAATGCTAACGTTTGCGATGCTCGTCTGGTTCTGACCAAGCGACAAAGGGAAATCTCTAGAACCAGAATACATCGATCCAGATGTACTAGCGCTTGAGCTGGAAATCCCGAGACGCGGAGGCGGATTCAGGTGACTGAATTTATCAGAAAATTTGTCATTACCAGCCAAGTGGTTTAACCTCTCGCCACCCCAGGCTTCTGGCGGGGTCAGAGCAGAGAATTCGCTTTTCGATAATGCTGTGGGCGTTGATCCAAAAGGAGAAAAAGCAGCCCTTGTGTCATCCTGTATATAGTACATACAAAGAGCAGAAGATTAAACACTGATGAAGGCTAAATAGTAGAGGATTTAACAAACACGACTGAATCATATTGATTCTTCTAACCCATTCAATACCTAAAAGCTCAAATAACGTTGAGTTCAGAGACCAAATCGTAGTGGAAAGATGAAGTAACACAAACCTGTTTAGAAGTGGAGCTCAGTTTCCAGTCTTTGTTCCCGTCATCTCCAAACGGAAACCCTCCTTTGCTCGAAGAAGGAAACGTCAAGGAGTAAGTCCTCTTATCAAGAACTAGATGATCCCTTTTCAATCCTTCGGTATCAGACCATTTCTCAACAGATTGTACGCCAACGACTGGGGAAAATATGTCCATATCATCTTTAGAACTATCACTGGCACGGTGTGCTTGTAGCCTGNTAGTTTAAGGAAGAAATGCGTATTTGGCCATATGATTAAGACGCCATATGATGTTAAAACCAGTGGATATAAATGGGTATTGTGAGGAATAGAAATCGTGAGATATAAAGCTGATGTGGCACAAGGATTCTCACAAAGACCAGTAATAGATTATGAGGAGACATACTCCCATGTGGTGGATGCAACTACTTTTAGATTTCCCATAAGTCTGGCTATATAAGAGAGAAAATTAGACTTGCAGCAAGTTGATGTAGTGACTGCATATTTATATGGTCCACTGGATAATGAAAGTACTAGAGGGTATTGAGCTGAAAGTACAACAAGTTCTCGAGAACAATATTGATAATCATCAAAGTATATGATCTGAATATCCTAGGAACCTCGGGATACAATTTCCCAAACAGTTGAATATCTCAAGAAAGAGTTTGAGATGAAAGATCTTGGAAAACAAAATTTTGTTTGGGATTAAAGCTTGAGTACATTAACAATGAAATCCTTGTGCATCAAATAGTATATACAGAAAAGGGTACTGGAGAGATTTAATATGGACCAGTCTCACCCATTATCTAGTACATGGGCGTGAGATCACTTGTTTTGGATACTGATCCATTCAGTCCAAAGGTGGACGGTAAAGAAGTCCATTTAGTCCTGAGATGGACGATGCAGAAGTCTTGTTTTAGACACTGATCTGATTGGTCCATAAAAAGACGATGAAGAAGCCTTTGATTTTGGTTTATTTTATACTAACCATCCCAAAGAGGGGTTATTTGGTTTTGTTAATTTGTTTTCAGACAGGTTATGTTTTACACATGGTGGTACACGCATATCACAGCAACATAATCCAAGATTTCGTGTGTGTGTATTTGAGGTCGATGACTCAATATGTTTGATCAGATTGTGGCATGGCCGATGGTAAAGAAGAACCAACTATCATGTTCTAGGGCGAAGCATATTATGCCCAAGATCTTCATCACCCTTAGATTGCAGAAAATTGGAGAGGTCCAAGGGACCTTCAGTAATGTCCAAATCAGGGGGAGTAATGTGTGTTGTACTCTTTTTTCTTCACCATGGTTTTGTCTCAACTGGGTTTTTCTGGTAAGGTTTTAATGAGGCAACATTAAAGCACATTACAAACTCTAAATGGTTATGACATCCAAGATGGAGTGTTATGAACCAGATTGTGGATGTTATGAATAAAGATAGACTTTTCCATTACTTTTATAACAGTAGTGAGGGTTTTTAAATTGTTTTCAGAAATTGTTTAAATTTGTGTATTAGGAATTAGGAACTAAAGTTCTTGTTTGTTATGATTTAGAAACTAATATATTCGATTTGTTAATGAACACAAAAATATAACAATAAAATGAGTTGAAAAAATATCAATACAACATATTAATATTCTATATTTATTTAATTTAATTTATTATGTTACTGATGAAATGGTCCAATAATAGACTTAGTAGGTAATTCCTTTTTAGTGAATCTCTTTTAAAGAGTGATATTACTTACTTTAATGATTTAATTAGTGTCCAATGTATTTGTTTCTGGTGTAGCCTAGACTACGTATAGCGCAAGAAACCTATTGATTCTGAGAATTCCTAGGAGACGTGCTTTCTTGAGATCGTTGAGAGACGAAGCTCTATCCGAGAACAACGTTTAGAGTTTATAAAAGCTCTGAAATATATTAATGCAAAGAAGTTGTCCCTTACGATGTCAAGGCATCAACTTATATAGAAAACTAAAACACCAAAGCCGACATAATAAAGGATTTATAACATATCCTTTATCGAATGAGAAAAGGAAATAGACCTAATAAATAAGTTTACTTGCATGAAAAGAAATAAGGAAATCCAAAGCCAAAGTATAATAGGATGTATGCTACATCAGGTCTCCCGGGGTAAGAAAAGATTCGACCTCGAATCTTCAGTCTCATCATGTGGAACGAAAGGAACCAAATGTTTCACGTTGAAAACATCAGAGCATCGTACATGTGGTGGCAATGCCAAACGATAGGCATTGGCATTAATCTTCTCAACGACTTCCAACGGACCAATTTTACGTGCCTTAAGCTTGTTATACTCATGAGCTGAAAACCGTTCCTTCGTCAATACCGCCCATACTTTATATCCAACATTGAACTGAACGTCGCGACGATGTCGATCAGCAGCTTCTTTATACTTTGCAGATGAGAGACGCAAGTTATCATGCCCAAGCTGATGTACATGAGTCACGTTAGCGACAAAGTCCACAGCCTCTCCATGGTCGCGGTTTTCATCAGGATGGACGCCTAAATCAATCGGTCCACGCGGTACAATGCCATAGATAACACGGAATGGACTGAAAGACGTGCTGCGATTTACAGCATGGTTATGGGCGAACTCTGCCTGGCACAACAACATATCCCACGATTTGATATTATTGCCTACCAAGCAGCGCAACATATCCCCCAGGGATCTATTAGTGACCTCGGTCTGGCCATCGGATTGAGGATGATAAGCGGAGCTCATATCAAGACTGGTGCGAAGTAGTTTCCATAACGTACGCCAAAAGTGACTTAAAAGCGAGAGTCCCGATCAGATACTATAGACAATGGCAGACCATGAATGCGATAAATTTCTGAGAAGAATAGTCGAGATACTGTAACTGCATCCGTAGTTTTCTTACATGGAATAAAATGCGCCATCTTGGAAAAACGATCAACGACCACAAAGATAGAGTCATGACCATGTTGTGTTCTTGGAAGGCCAAGGACGAAATCCATTCTTATATCAGTCCATGGCTGAGTTGGTACCGGCAGAGGCATATACAATCCACTGTTCGTTGCATGCCCCTTAGATGTTTGACATGTAACACAACGTTCGACGAACCGAGCAACATCTCTTCTTGCAGTCGGCCAGTAATAAGAATCGAGAAGCAGTTTGAGAGTACGATCGCGGCCTACATGACCCTCATTGTGAAGCTCGTAAATGATCTTTAAACGCCAACTCCCAGCTGGAATACAAAGCTTGTTATCGCGAAAGAGGAAGCCTTCCTGAATAACAAAATCCGAACGTTGCCGGTCTTGAACCTCCGACCAGATTCTCCAAAAAAAAGGATCAGTGTCATATGTATCAGCGAGTGAGGCAAACCCCAGAACCGAAGCATCAAAAGTAGCCAGAAGAGTATAACGCCGGCTTAGCGCATCTGCTACTTTATTTGTTTTACCTGATTGATGGCGAATCATGAACGTAAATTGCTGTAAATATGCGATCCACGAGGCATGTCGAGATGATATTTTCGTCTGACTATCTAGATGTTTCAATGCGTCATGGTCTGTAAAGAGGATAAACTCCTGATGAAACAGATAGTGGCGCCAGTGACGAATAGCTTGAACAATGGCATAGAACTCGACGTCATAAGTGCTGTACCGAATACGGGAACCTGTGATCTTCTCGCTGTAAAACGCCACAGGCCGACCTTGTTGACTAAGGACCGCTCCAATGCCTGTTTTGCAAGCATCGCAATGTAACTCAAAGATTATTGCAAAGTCGGGTAGAGCCAGGATAGGGGCGGTAATCAAGCAGTCTTTGATGGTCTGAAAGGCAAGTCCTGCTGCTTCTGTCCACGTAAAGCTGGTTCCCCGCATACAATCAGTTAAAGGAGCCGTAACCGTGCTGAAATTGCGAACAAAACGCCTGTAGAAAGAAGCTAAGCCGTGGAAACTCCGAACCTCCGTAATTGTTTTAGGAAGAGGCCACNTTTATCGAATGAGAAAAGGAAATAGACCTAATAAATAAGTTAACTTGCATGAAAAGAAATAAGGAAATCCAAAGCCAAAGTATAATAGGATGTATGCTACATCAGGTCTCCCGGGGTAAGAAAAGATTCGACCTCGAATCTTCAGTCTCAGCTTGTGGAACGAAAGGAACCAAATGTTTCACGTTGAAAACATCAGAGCATCGTACATGTGGTGGTAATGCCAAACGATAGGCATTGGCATTAATCTTCTCAAGGACTTCCAACGGACCAATTTTACGTGCCTTAAGCTTGTTATACTCATGAGCTGAAAACCGTTCCTTCGTCAATACCGCCCATACTTTATCTCCAACATTGAACTGAACGTCGTGACGATGTCGATCAGCAGCCTCTTTATACTTTGCAGACAAGAGACGCAAGTTATCATGCACAAGCTGATGTACATGAGTCACGTTAGCGACAAAGTCCACAGCCTCTACATGGTCGCGGGTTGCATCAGGATGGACGCCTAAATCAATCGGTCCACGCGGTATAATGCCATAGATAACACGGAATGGACTGAAAGACGTGCTGCGATTTACAGCATGGTTATGGGCGAACTCTGCCTGGCACAAAATGGTATCCCACGATTTGATATTATTGCCTACCAAGCAGCACAACATATCCCCTAGTGATCTATTAGTGACCTCGGTCTGGCCATCGGATTGAGGATGATAAGCGGAGCTCATATCAAGGCTGCTGCGAAGCAGTTTCCATAACGTACGCCAAAAGTGACTTAAAAACCGAGAGTCCCAATCAGATAATATAGACAATTGCAGACCATGAATGCGATAAATCTCTGAGAAGAATAGCCGAGCTACTGTAACTGCATCCGTAGTTTTCTTTCATGGAATAAAATGCACCATCTTGGAAAAACGATCAACGACCACAAAGATAAAGTCATGACCACGTTGTGTTCTTGGAAGGCCAAGGACGAAATCCATGCTTATATCAGTCCATGGCTGAGTTGGTACCGGCAGAGGCATATACAATCCACTGTTCGTTGCATGCCCCTTAGATGTTTGACATGTAACACAACGTTCGACGAACCGAGCAACATCTCTTCTTGTGGTAGGCCAGTAATAAGAATCGAGAAGCAGTTTTAGAGTACGATCGCGGCCTACATGACCCTCATTGTGAAGCTCGTGAATGATCTTTAAACGCCAACTCCCAGCTGGAACACAAAGCTTGTTATCTCGAAAGAGGATGCCTTCCTGAACAAAAAAATCCGAATGTTGCCGGTCTTGAACCTCCGGCCAGATTCTCCCAAAAAAAGGATCAGTGTCATATGTATCAGCGAGTGAGGCAAACTCCGGAACCGAAGCATCAAACGTAGCCAGAAGAGTATGACGCCGGCTTAACGCATCTGCTACTTTATTTGTTTTACCCGATTGATGGCGAATCATGAACTTAAATTGCTGTAAATATGCGATCCACGAGGCATGCCGAGATGATATTTTCGTCTGACTATCTAGATGTTTCAATGCGTCATGGTCTGAAAGAGGATAAACTCCTGATGAAACAGATAGTGGCGCCAGTGACGAATAGCTTGAACAATGGCATAGAACTCGACGTCATAAGTGCTGTACCGAACACGGGAACCTGTGATCTTCTCGCTGTAAAACGCCACAGGCCGACCTTGTTGACTAAGGACCGCTCCAATGCCTGTTTTGCAAGCATCGCAATGTAACTCAAAGATTATTGCAAAGTCGGGTAGAGCCAGGATAGGGGCGGTAATCAAGCAGTCTTTGATGGTCTGAAAGGCAAGTCCTACTGTTTCTGTCCACGTAAAGCTGGTTCCCCGCATACAATCAGTTAAAGGAGCCGTAACCGCGCCGAAATTGCGAACAAAACGCCTGTAGAAAGAAGCTAAGCCGTGGAAACTCTGAACCTCCGTAATTGTTTTAGGAAGAGGCCACGATTTGATTGCTTCAATTTTACTGGGATCCACTTCAAGTCCTTGTGCGGAGATGNGCCAGTAATAAGAATCGAGAAGCAGTTTGAGAGTACGATCGCGGCCTACATGACCTTCATTGTGAAGCTCGTGAATGATCTTTAAACGCCAACTCCCAACTGGAATACAAAGCTTGTTATCGCGAAAGAGGAAGCCTTCCTGAATAACAAAATCTGAACGTTGCCAGTCTTGAACCTCCGACCAGATTCTCCCAAAAAAAGGATCAGCGTCATATGTATCAGCGAGTGAGGCAAACCCCAAAACCGAAGCATCAAAAGTAGCCAGAAGAGTATGACGCCGGCTTAACGCATCTGCTACTTTATTTATTTTACCTGATTGATGGCGAATCATGAACGTAAATTGCTGTAAATATGCGATCCACGAGGCATGTCGAGATGATATTTTCGTCTGACTATCTAGATGTTTCAATGCGTCATGGTCTGTAAAGAGGATAAACTCCTGATGAAACAGATAGTGGCGCCAGTGACGAATAGCTTGAACAATGGCATAGAACTCGACGTCATAAGTGCTATACCGAACACGAGAACCTGTGATCTTCTCGCTGTAAAATGCCACAAGCCGACCTTGTTGACTAAGGACCGCTCCAATGCCTGTTTTGCAAGCATCGCAATGTAACTCAAAGATTATTGCAAATTCGGGTAGAGCCAGGATAGGGGCGGTAATCAAGCAGTTTTTGATGGTCTGAAAGGCAAGTCCTGCTGCTTCTGTCCACGTAAAGATGGTTCCCAGCATACAATTAGTTAAAGGAGCCGTAACCGCGCTGAAATTACGAACAAAACGCCTGTAGAAAGAAGCTAAGCCGTGGAAACTCTGAACCTCCGTAATTGTTTTAGGAAGAGGCCACGATTTGATTGCTTCAATTTTACTGGGATCCACTTCAAGTCCTTGTGCGGAGATGATATATCCGAGAAAGAGGACCTGTGATGACCCGAAGACACACTTTTTGCGAGCTGCAAAAAGTTGTTGTTGGCGTAGAGTAGTAAGCACGTCATGTAAGTGCTGAAGATGAGAGTCAATATCAGCACTAAAGATGAGAATGTCATCGAAGTACACCACTACACACTTGCCAATAAATGGTTGGAGAGCCTGATTCATGACACACATAAACGTACTTGGAGCGTTCGAAAGACCGAAGGGCATTACTAACCATTCGAATAAACCCTCACGAGTTTTGAATGCTGTTTTCCACTCATCCTCTGGTCGGATACGAATCTGATGGTAACCGCTCTTAAGATCCAATTTCAAAAATATTGAAGCTTTCCCGATTTGATCAAGGAGATCATCAAGACGAGGAATTGGAAAGCGGTAACGAACTGTTATTTTGTTAATGGCTCTGCTATCCACATACATACGCCAAGATCCATCTTTCTTTGGAATAAGTAAAGCCGGAACTGCCGTAGGACTTAGGCTTTCTCGTGTATGTCCTTTAGCCAAGAGTTCCTCGACTTGTCTACGTAACTCGTCATGTTCCAGCGGACTCATACGGTAGTGGGGTCTGTTGGGAAGGGAGGCGTTAGGTAGAAGGTCGATGTGATGCTGAATGTCCCGTAACGCTGGTAGCTGAGTGGGTAGGTCGTCGGGGAAGACATCCTCGAAAGCAGACAAAAGTGGGGCAAACGCGGAAGGAGGAGTTTGAGATGGAGCAGTTGTTGGTGTCACCACCAATGTCCATACAACCTCAGACTCGCGGAGTTGCACTTCAAATGCTGCTTTAGGAATCGTAAGAAGAGTTGATCCGGTATTGGATGATGGAGGAGTAGTTACTGTCGAAGCTTGAGACTCGTCAGAAGGTGGTTGCTCCGGAGAAGGAAGTAATGTAATTGTTCGACCTTTAAACTCGAAGCTGTACGTATTGGTCTTGCCTCGGTGCGTTGCGTCCCTGTCAAATTGCCAAGGGCGGCCAAGGAGGAGATGGCAAGCGTCCATAGGGACCACATCACAAGAAATCGAATCTAAATATGATCCAATAGAGAAAGAAACTGACACTTGTCTAGAAATAGTGATTTCAACTCCCTTATTAAGCCAAGCAAGCTTATATGGAGTAGGATGAGGCGTCAATTTGAGATCCAGTTTCTTCACTGCCAGAGCTGATATGACATTGGTACAACTACCAGAATCGACTATCATCTTGCAAATCTTTCCACTGATGGTACAGGTGGAGCGAAACAATGTTGTACGCAGCCAGGATTCGTCNGCCGACCTTGTTGACTAAGGACCGCTCCAATGCCTGTTTTGCAAGCATCGCAATGTAACTCAAAGATTATTGCAAAGTCGGGTAGAGCCAGGATAGGGGCGGTAATCAAGCAGTCTTTGATGGTCTGAAAGGCAAGTCCTGCTGCTTCTGTCCACGTAAAGCTGGTTCCCCGCATACAATCAGTTAAAGGAGCCGTAACCGTGCTGAAATTGCGAACAAAACGCCTGTAGAAAGAAGCTAAGCCGTGGAAACTCCGAACCTCCGTAATTGTTTTAGGAAGAGGCCACAATTTGATTGCTTCAATTTTACTGGGATCCACTTCAAGTCCTTGTGCGGAGATGATATATCCAAGAAAGAGGACCTGTGATGACCCGAAGACACACTTTTTGCGAGCTGCGAAAAGTTGTTGTTGGCGTAGAGTAGTAAGCACGTCATGTAAGTGCTGAAGATGAGAGTCAATATCAGTACTAAAGATGAGAATGTCATCGAAGTACACCACTACACACTTGCCAATAAATGGTCGGAGAGCCTGATTCATGACACGCATAAACGTACTTGGAGCGTTCGAAAGACCGAAGGGCATTACTAACCATTCGAATAAACCCTCACGAGTTTTGAATGCTGTTTTCCACTCATCCCCTGGGCGGATACGAATCTGATGGTAATCGCTCTTAAGATCCAATTTCGAAAATATTGAAGCTTTCCCGATTTGATCAAGGAGATCATCAAGACGAGCAATTGGAAAGCGGTAACGAACTGTTATTTTGTTAATGGCTCTGCTATCCACACACATACGCCAAGATCCATCTTTCTTTGGAATAAGTAAAGCCGGAACTGCCGTAGGAGTTAGGCTTTCTCGTATATGTCCTTTAGCCAAGAGTTCCTCGACTTGCCTACGTAACTCGTCATGTTCCTGCGGACTCATACGGTAGTGGGTTCTGTTGGGAAGGGAGGCGTTAGGTAGAACGTCGATGTGATGCTGAATGTCCCGTAACGGTGGTAGCTGAGTGGGTAGGTCGTCGGGGAAGACATCCTCGAAAGCAGACAAAAGTGGGGCAAACGCGGAAGGAGGAGTTTGAGATGGAGCAGTTGTTGATGTCGCCACCAATGCCCATACAACCTCAGACTCGCGGAGTTGCGTTTCAAATGCTGCTTTAGGAATCGTAAGAAGAGTTGATCCGGTATTGGATGATGGAGGAGTAGTTACTGTCGAAGCTTGAGACTCGTCAGAAGGTGGTTGCTCCGGAGAAGGAAGTAATGTAATTGTTCGACCTTTAAACTCGAAGCTGTACGTATTGGTCTTGCCTCGGTGCGTTGCATCCCTGTCAAATTGCCAAGGGTGGCCAAGGAGGAGATGGCAAGCGTCCATAGGGACCACATCACAAGAAACCGAATCTAGATATGATCCAATAGAGAAAAAAACTGACACTTGTCTAGAAACAGTGATTTCAACTCCCTTATTAAGCCAATCAAGCTTATATGGAGTAGGATGAGGCGTCGATTTGAGATCCAGTTTCTTCACTGCCAGAGCTGATATGACATTGGTACAACTACCAGAATCGACTATCATCTTGAAAATCTTTCCATTGATGGCACAGGTGGAGCGAAACAATGTTGTCTGCAGCCAGGATTCGTCAGTTGCACGAGGTAGNGTAGCCAGAAGAGTATGACGCCGGCTTAACGCATCTGCTACTTTATTTGTTTTACCCGATTGATGGCGAATCATGAACTTAAATTGCTGTAAATATGCGATCCACGAGGCATGCCGAGATGATATTTTCGTCTGACTATCTAGATGTTTCAATGCGTCATGGTCTGAAAGAGGATAAACTCCTGATGAAACAGATAGTGGCGCCAGTGACGAATAGCTTGAACAATGGCATAGAACTCGACGTCATAAGTGCTGTACCGAACACGGGAACCTGTGATCTTCTCGCTGTAAAACGCCACAGGCCGACCTTGTTGACTAAGGACCGCTCCAATGCCTGTTTTGCAAGCATCGCAATGTAACTCAAAGATTATTGCAAAGTCGGGTAGAGCCAGGATAGGGGCGGTAATCAAGCAGTCTTTGATGGTCTGAAAGGCAAGTCCTACTGTTTCTGTCCACGTAAAGCTGGTTCCCCGCATACAATCAGTTAAAGGAGCCGTAACCGCGCCGAAATTGCGAACAAAACGCCTGTAGAAAGAAGCTAAGCTGTGGAAACTCCGAACCTCAGTAATTGTTTTAGGGAGAGGCCATGATTTGATTGCTTCAATTTTACTAGGATCCACTTCAAGTCCTTGTGCGGAGATGATATATCCGAGAAAGAGGACCTGTGATGACCCGAAGACACACTTTTTGCGAGCTGCGAAAAGTTGTTGTTGGTGTAGAGTAGTAAGCACGTCAAGTAAGTGCTGAAGATGAGAGTCAATATCAGTACTAAAGATGAGAATGTCATCGAAGTACACCACAGCACACTTGCCAATAAATGGTCGGAGAGCCTGATTCATGACATGCATAAACGTACTTGGAGCGTTCGAAAGACCGAAAGGCATTACTAACCATTCGAATAAACCCTCACGAGTTTTGAATTCTGTTTTCCACTCATCCCCTGGTCGGATACGAATCTGATGGTAACCGCTCTTAAGATCCAATTTCAAAAATATTGAAGCTTTCCCGATTTGATCAAGGAGATCATCAAGACGAGGAATTGGAAAGCGGTAACGAACTGTTATTTAGTTAATGGCTCTGCTATCCACACACATACGCCAAGATCCATCTTTCTTTGGAATAAGTAAAGCCGGAACTGCCGTAGGACTTAGGCTTTCTCGTATATGTCCTTTAGCCAAGAGTTCCTCGACTTGTCTACGTAACTCGTCATGTTCCTGCAGACTCATACAGTAGTGGGGTCTGTTAGGAAGGGAGGCGTTAGGTAGAAGGTTGATGTGATGCTGAATGTCCCGTAACGGTGGTAGCTGAGTGGGTAGGTCGTTGGGGAAGACATCATCGAAAGCAGACAAAAGTGGGGCAAACGCAGAAGGAGGAATTTGATATGGAGCAGTTGTTGGTGTCGCTACCAATTCCCATACAACCTCAGACTCGCGGAGTGGCACTTCAAATGCTGCTTGAGGAATCGTAAGAAGAGTTGATCCGGTATTGGATGATGGAGGAGTAGTTACTGTCGAAGCTTGAGACTCGCCAGAAGGTGGTTGCTCCGGAGAAGGAAGTAATGTAATTGTTCGACCTTTAAACTCGAAGCTGTAAGTATTGGTCTTGCCGCGGTGCGTTGCATCCCTGTCAAATTGCGAAGGGCGGCCAAGGAGGAGATGGCAAGCGTCCATAGGGACTACATCACAAGAAACCGAATCTAGATATGATCCAATAGAGAAAGAAACTGACACTTGTCTAGAAACAGTGATTTCAACTCCCTTATTAAGCCAAGTAAGCTTATATGGAGTAGGATGAGGCGTCGATTTGAGATCCAGTTTCTTCACTGCCAGAGCAGATATGACATTCGTACAACTACCAGAATCGTTTATCATCTTGCAAATCTTTCCATTGATGGTACAGGTGGAGCGAAACAATGTTGTCCGCAGCCAGGATTCGTCAGTTGCACGAGGTAGCAAACAGTTACAGCGAAGAACAAGTGCAAGAGCTCCCGTGTCTCCTGCGATAAACTCTGTTTCTTCCTCTGTTTTTGACTTTGCCTCATCAGTATCGTACTTTGGTTCTTCATCAAAATAGATGTCTTGATTTAAGAGACCACGTCGATTCTTGTTTGGACACGCGGTTTGGATGTGACCGGTTTCACCACATGTGAAACAACGGAGAGCACCGGTACGAGCAGGACGAGACTGAGAAATTGAATCCGTGTTCTGTGCAGTAGTTGGTCGAGTTGCAGTTTGGTGAGTTTGGGACGCCTCTGAAGTAGGTGACGATCTAGTATTTGGACTTGGAGTATTTGTCCGAGAACGATTGCTACCGGTGTTCCACGATGATCGGTATTGAATCTCCATGGCTAGAGCGCGTTGATAAGTTTCAAACGCGATACAAGCTGATCCTCTGTTTCAGCGAGTGTTGTACGCACCACCATATGAAAGCAATCTGTTGCATATTCCTCGACGGTTCTTGTTCCCTTGCGAAGAGATTGTAATTTGTTGTATAGAGTTCTTTCGTAATTGTAGGGCAGAAAAGGGCGGCGTATATGCTTCTTAAGACGTTCCCATGTGTCAATGTGTAGTTTACCTGCTCTGCGTCGAGATTCTTTAATTTGTTGCCACCAAGCCATAGCGCGGCTCTTAAAACGGTAGGCGATCAACGGAACACATTGATCTTCGGGAATTTTTTTGAATTCTAGAATTTCTTCGATTGCACTTAACCAATCCAAGAATTCTTATGTGCTGAGGTTGTCTGAGAACTCTGGTATTTCTACCCGAAACCCTGAATCCCATCGTCGTTCTTCAGCGTGAGTTTCTCATCGATTGAGTTGATGATCAGCTGGAGGGGCGACGCGAGCCTGGTTACAGCGTACTTGATTGGTTTCGGTGGCAAAAAGGTTTTCAGCCATGTCGTTATTGAAATTGTCATCCTCTGGACGACGGATAACAGGGTCAACTTGAGGTTGTTGCTGTCGTTGGACGACGGTTGTTAGGGCTGTCTCAATAACATTAAGAAGGGTTTCGTGGAAACCCGTGGTGAATGTCTCTAGGGTATTATGAATCTCTTCTTGAAGTTCTTCTTGAGTTTGTTTGCGAGGCGGCATGGTTGATGATGGTGAGAGACTGATCGTATGAATATGTAAAGAAGTAACAAAAGATTGTCTGGCTTGATTAAGAAATCAAAACCGAGAGGCTCTGATACCAACGGGTGTAGCCTAGACTACATATAGCACAAGAAACCTATTGATTCTGAGAATTCCTAGGAGACTTGCCTTCTTGAGATCGTTGAGAGACGAAGCTCTATCCGAGAACAAGGTTTAGAGTTTATAAAAGCTCTGAAATTATATTAATGCAAAGAAGTTGTGTCCTTACAATGTCAAGGCATCAACTTATATAGAAAACTAAAACACCAAAGCCGACATAATAAAGGATTTATAACATATCCTTTATCGAATGAGAAAAGGAAATAGACCTAATAAATAAGTTAACTTGCATGAAAAGAAATAAGGAAATCCAAAGCCAAAGTATAATAGGATGTATGCTACATCACCTTCAGCCCAAGGCGTTCTTGATCCTAGCTCAGACGTTCGCGACCCGAGAGCAGCTCCAGCACGCGACCTCTTCCTCGTTCATGACAGCATCAGACAACTCGCGTCCGACGATCAAGGCATTCCCGATCAAGCAACAAAGGACGTCCGCGACCCGATAGAAGTGACTCGATCCATTCCATATTGTGTTCCGTTCGTGTCTAGCTCGCGGCTCAACTCCTTTGGTGGTCCGATTCAACAATCATCTAAGGTTAAAAGAATTGTTTGACCGTTAAGTTTCTAGATTTATTATTTTCATCCTGCTAGTTTAATAATTCTGATTTGTTTAAGTCTTGATTAAATCCGACCTACTTGTTTTTATTAATGCTTTAATCACAGTTAGAATTGATATATTTATTTTCTCATCCTGCTTGGTTAATTGTTCATCTGATTTAAAATTGTTTAAACCGACCAGCATGTTAAAACATTGANTGGTAGCTGAGTGGGTAGGTCGTCGGGGAAGACATCCTCGAAAGCAGACAAAAGTGGGGCAAACGCGGAAGGAGGAGTTTGAGATGGAGCAGTTGTTGATGTCGCCACCAATGCCCATACAACCTCAGACTCGCGGAGTTGCGTTTCAAATGCTGCTTTAGGAATCGTAAGAAGAGTTGATCCGGTATTGGATGATGGAGGAGTAGTTACTGTCGAAGCTTGAGACTCGTCAGAAGGTGGTTGCTCCGGAGAAGGAAGTAATGTAATTGTTCGACCTTTAAACTCGAAGCTGTACGTATTGGTCTTGCCTCGGTGCGTTGCATCCCTGTCAAATTGCCAAGGGTGGCCAAGGAGGAGATGGCAAGCGTCCATAGGGACCACATCACAAGAAACCGAATCTAGATATGATCCAATAGAGAAAAAAACTGACACTTGTCTAGAAACAGTGATTTCAACTCCCTTATTAAGCCAATCAAGCTTATATGGAGTAGGATGAGGCGTCGATTTGAGATCCAGTTTCTTCACTGCCAGAGCTGATATGACATTGGTACAACTACCAGAATCGACTATCATCTTGAAAATCTTTCCATTGATGGCACAGGTGGAGCGAAACAATGTTGTCTGCAGCCAGGATTCGTCAGTTGCACGAGGTAGCAAACAGTTACGGCGAAGAACAAGTGCAAGAGCTCCCGTGTCTCCTGCGATAAACTCTGTTTCTTCCTCTGTTTGTGACTTTGCCTCATCAGTATCGTACTTTGGTTCTTCATCAAAATGGATGTCTTGATTTAAGAGACCACGTCGATTCTTGTTTGGACACGCGGTTTGGATGTGACCGGTTTCACCACACGTGAAACAACGGAGAGCACCGGTACGAGCAGGACGAGACTGAGCAATTGAATCCGTGTTCTATGCAGTAGCTGGTCTAGTTGCAGTTTGGCGAGTTTGGGATGCCTCTAAAGTAGGTGACGAGCTAGTATTTGGACTTGGAGTATTTGTCCGAGAACGATTGCTACCGGTGTTCCACGATGATCGGTATTGAATCTCCATGGCTAGAGCGCGTTGATAAGCTTCAGAGACGGTTAAAGGGTTGAATTGTTGCAACGCGTTCTGAATCTGAAAGCGTAGACCGCCGATGAAACGCGATACAAGCTGATCCTCTGTTTCAGCGAGTGTTGTAGGCGCCACCATATGAAAGAAATTTGTTGCATATTCCTCGACGGTTCTTGTTCCCTGGCGAAGAGATTGTAATTTGTTGTATAGAGTTCTTTCGTAATTGTAGGGCAGAAAGGCGCGGCGCATATTCTTCTTAAGACGTTCCCATGTGTCAATGCGTGGTTTACCTGCTCTGCGTCGAGATTCTTTAATTTGTTGCCACCAAGCCATAGCGCGGCTCTTAAAACGGTAGGCGATCAACGGAACACATTGATCTTCGGGAATTTTTTTGAAATCTAGAATTTCTTCGATTGCACTTAACCAATCCAAGAATTCTTCTGTGCTGAGGTTGCCTGAGAACTCTGGTATTTCAACCTGAAACCCGGAATCCCATCGTCGTTCTTCAGCGTGAGTTTCTCGTCGATTGAGTTGATGATCGGCTGGAGGGGCGACGCGAGCCTGGTTACGGCGTACTTGATTGGTTTCGGTGGCAAAAGGGTTTTCAGCCATGTCGTCATCGAAATTGTCATCCTCTGGACGACGGATAACGGGGTCAACTTGAGGTTGTTGCTGTCGTTGCACGACGGTTGTTAGGGCTGTCAAAATAACATTAAGAAGGGTTTCGTGTAAACCCGTGGTGAATGTCTCTAGGGTATTACGAATCTCTTCTTGAAATTCTTCTTGAGTTTGTTTGCGAGGCGGCATGGTTGATGATGGTGAGAGACTGATCGTATGAATGTGTGCGGAAGTAACAAAAGATCGTCTGGCTTGATTAAGAAATCAAAACCGAGAGTCTCTGATACCAACTGGTGTAGCTTACACTACGTATAGCAAAAAACCTATTGATTCTGAGAATTCCTAGGAGACGTGCCTTCTTGAGATCGTTGAGAGACGAAGCTCTATCCAAGAACAAGGTTTAGAGTTTATAAAAGCTCTGAAATATATTAATGCAAAGAAGTTGTCCCTTACAATGTCAAGGCATCAACTTTTATAGAAAACTAAAACACCAAAGCCGACATAATAAAGGATTTATAACATATCCTTTATCGAATGAGAAAAGGAAATAGACCTAATAAATAAGTTAAATTGCATGAAAAGAAATAAGGAAATCCAAAGCCAAAGTATAATAGGATGTATGCTACGTCAGTTTCTTTATCACCAGGTAAAAGTTTTCGGCAAAAAAATTTCGAATAATTTGTTTGTGCAAGTTTATCCTCAACTTACAAAAATGTAGGCCAAACCAATTAAGTTGAAGCCAATATGCAATATAATCTTTGATTGTGTATAGATTTTGTCGTATTTATAATAATGTGTACTTATCAAAAAAATGATAAAATTTATGATTTTAGAGTATCATTATTTAGAGACATTTAGCCCAATATACACAAATGAAGGCAATATTCAAAAGAGATAATTGGCTTAATATACATCAAAGTGTACAAATTAAGAAACTACTCCGTGCACTAGAAAACTTCCAATATTGTTTAACATTTTGTACTCATTTCCAATTTTTCCCTTAAGACGAAAAAACATTGGTTAAAACGAGAGCACTTTTGGATTTTTTTTCTTATAAAAAATGGTACAATTGTGGGCCCATATAGTTGTAGGATACTATTAGAATGTAGGTTTGCAGCTAGCTTTTTTTCATCCATTCGTTTGGTTTAATCTATGCGTTATATTTTTTTAAAAAATAAATATAAAGTAAGATATATCATAGACAGCTAATTAAGTCTTAGGTCTTTAGTGGGAGGCTTCAAAACCACATTTTTATGTATATTTCTAGCTTAATCTGTAGCTAAATAAATCTTCTTGAATCTTGTGCTTCACAGTAAAATAAAGTTCTGAAAGCGAGAGTCCTTTTGTAAACCTTAAAAAAAGATGCTAGTAGTTGTTTAGTCATTAATAACAAAGATGCTAAGTTTCGTCTTAGGACTATACATACACCGGTAACAACCATCCGTAATGATTAAAGTACTACACTCCATAAGAACGACTTAACGGTCGATAAAAATGGTTGACAAATACATTAAGGTTTTTAACATTACAATGTTAGCATCTAAACGGTAAGTTAGCATATAATTTGACATGTTAGGTTTGGTCTTACTGAAGTTTCCATTAGTTAACATAGTGCTACAAAACAAGTTAGAATCTAAGGTGATACAGTTACGTTACAAATTAAGGTTGTCAGTTAACAAAGAATAAGGTCATTAATGACTAAATTGTTTGCGATGTTTTTAATTTTTTATTCACAAGGCTACCATCGAGGATTTCAATATGGTTAGGGTCGAGTGCATCAGATAATTCAACATCAACTGGATCATCAATTGTGCCTTTTACCTTCTTCTCTTTGGCTTATTTTTTTTGCGTGATTATTTGGTAAGTTATATATTAGATGCATTTGTTTTTTTTTGGTATCTTCTATACACTTGATCCACTTACAAAAACATTGCTGATAAGACATATCTTAGAGATTAATATAACACTTACGAGTCACTAGGAATGTTAACCAAATATTATTTTATCAGATACTATATCAGTTACATATTGGTCGTACATACGTTAATGAAAATTATCAATGCAAAGACAATAGATTTGCACAATAGATATCGCAAACTTCTTTTACTGGTACAGATAGACACTAATCTATCATATAATGTTAAACTATAACATTTATCTAACATTATAAATACAAAATAATATGTGCCAATATGTGATTGAGTTAAAGTGATGTGATATATAATGGATTTTACCCACTTTTGACCATTATTTATATATGTTTTTAAAGTCTTTTATATGCATTTGAAGTTTTTTCGGAGCCTTTACAGGTTCAGGTACTCATTTGAGGAAAGTGGTATTTTTGGAGTGTTGTGGAACCTTTTTAAGAAGTTATGCTGAAATCACAAAGGCGGATCGGTTATTGAGGATATACATCGATCGACAGGTCACTTCCACAATCGATCGACAGAGAACCAGTGATATCAATCGACGGCGAGCCATCCGCGAGAACATCATTTCAGGAAATCACAAGTTTTACCCAAAACTCCAAGTTATTGCACTATAAGTCCCTGGCCGCATGTTAGGCTATTTATTAGGGTTTTGTATCATTTTAGACACAGACCTTCTTGAGACTTCTTCCACCATTTTCACACACTTAAAGAGAAGTCATACTTGATAGCTTCGAGAACTTAGGATAGGAGAGAGAGATCTGAACTTCATAAACAGATAAGATCTTGAACTCTCTTGTTTCTTTACTCTGTATTGTTAACATTTCATATTCATTTCATTTAAGTATTATTCAGACCATCATGACCATGTTTATTATGAATATGTCTGAGTACTCAAATCTAGCTCTTTCACAAAACAGTTTACAAACTAAAAACATTTCAATTGAACAACTATCTTGTTCAACCAATTTACTGCTTTAATCATAATCGTCTAGCTTTACTTCGAAAACTACAAATATATTGTGTAATATTAGAGTCTCTTTGGATTCTATCTCTAAGTATTACAACTGAACCTCTTATTTGAGAGAGTACAAATCACTCCTTAGGGTAATTTGAGTGATATCAAATTTGGCACCATTGCCGGGGACTCTTTCTTATTACTATTAGAGTAAGTTTAGAATATAGTCTAGATTTTGTTACTCTGTTTGCTGAAACTTTTTTTTCTTTTCCTGCTGGCACAGGTACATTACACTACAAGAAAACAGCAAGGATACTGAGGGAAAAAATCGTCGGAATAACGTTATCCCGACGACATACCGACGAAACAAGTCCTCAGAAATAATTTCTCGGAATTTCTTCTTTCCTCGGAAATCCCTCGGAATTTTCCGACGGAATTCTGAGGAAACATATTTCCGAGGATCACTTGTTTGTCTGAAAACTCCTCGGAATATACCGAGGGAGAACCTCGTCGGGATATCTCCTCGGAGTACTCGATCGATCGATGCGTTTTTGGACGTATATCCATCGATCGATCCGTTTATAAAAAAAAGTTCGGAATATACCGAGGAAAAACTTCCTCGGAAGTCCCTCGGTATATTCCGAGGAANTATGTCCTTTAGCCAAGAGTTCCTCGACTTGTCTACGTAACTCGTCATGTTCCAGCGGACTCATACGGTAGTGGGGTCTGTTGGGAAGGGAGGCGTTAGGTAGAAGGTCGATGTGATGCTGAATGTCCCGTAACGCTGGTAGCTGAGTGGGTAGGTCGTCGGGGAAGACATCCTCGAAAGCAGACAAAAGTGGGGCAAACGCGGAAGGAGGAGTTTGAGATGGAGCAGTTGTTGGTGTCACCACCAATGTCCATACAACCTCAGACTCGCGGAGTTGCACTTCAAATGCTGCTTTAGGAATCGTAAGAAGAGTTGATCCGGTATTGGATGATGGAGGAGTAGTTACTGTCGAAGCTTGAGACTCGTCAGAAGGTGGTTGCTCCGGAGAAGGAAGTAATGTAATTGTTCGACCTTTAAACTCGAAGCTGTACGTATTGGTCTTGCCTCGGTGCGTTGCGTCCCTGTCAAATTGCCAAGGGCGGCCAAGGAGGAGATGGCAAGCGTCCATAGGGACCACATCACAAGAAATCGAATCTAAATATGATCCAATAGAGAAAGAAACTGACACTTGTCTAGAAATAGTGATTTCAACTCCCTTATTAAGCCAAGCAAGCTTATATGGAGTAGGATGAGGCGTCAATTTGAGATCCAGTTTCTTCACTGCCAGAGCTGATATGACATTGGTACAACTACCAGAATCGACTATCATCTTGCAAATCTTTCCACTGATGGTACAGGTGGAGCGAAACAATGTTGTACGCAGCCAGGATTCGTCAGTTGCATGAGGTAGCAAACAGTTACGGCGAAGAACAAGTGCAAGAGCTCTCGTGTCTCCTGCGATAAACTCTGTTTCTTCCTCTGTTTGTGACTTTGCCTCATCAGTATCGTACTTTGGTTCTTCATCAAAATATATGTCTTGATTTAAGAGACCACGTCGATTCTTGTTTGGACACGCGGTTTGGATGTGACCAGTTTCACCACACGTGAAACAACGGAGAGCACCGGTACGAGCAGAACGAGACTGAGCAATTGAATCCGTGTTCTGTACAGTAGCTGGTCAAGTTGCAGTTTGGCGAGTTTGGGATGCCTCTGAAGTAGGTGACGAGCTAGTGTTTGGACTTGGAGTATTTGTCTGAGAACGATTGCTACCGGTGTTCCACGATGATCGGTATTGAATCTCCATGGCTAGAGCGCGTTGATAAGCTTCAGAGACGGTTAAAGGGTTGAATTATTGCAACGCGTTCTGAATCTGAAAGCGTAGACCACCGATGAAACGCGATACAAGCTGATCCTCTGTTTCAGCGAGTGTTGTACGCGCCACCATATGAAAGAAATCTGTTGCATATTCCTCGACGGTTCTTGTTCCCTGGCGAAGAGATTGTAATTTGTTGTATAGAGTTCTTTCATAATTGTAGGGCAGAAAGGCGCGGCGCATATGCTTCTTAAGAAGTTCCCATGTGTCAATGCGTGGTTTACCTACTCTGCGTCGAGATTCTTTAATTTGTTGCCACCAAGCCATAGTGCGGCTCTTAAAACGATAGGCGATCAGCGGAACACATTGATCTTCGGGAATTTTTTTGAATTCTAGAATTTCTTCGATTGCACTTAACCAATCCAAGAATTCTTACTCTGGTATTTCTACCCGAAACCCGGAATCCCATCGTCGTTCTTCAGTGTGAGTTTCTCGTCGATTGAGTTGATGATCAGCCGGAGGGGCGACGCGAGCCTGGTTACGGCGTACTTGATTGGTTTCGGTGGCAAAAAGGTTTTCAGCCATGTCGTTATCGGAATTGTCATCCCCTGGACGATGGATAACGGGGTCAACTTGAGGTTGTTGCTGTCGTTGCACGACGGTTGTTAGGGCTGTCTCAATAACATTAAGAAGGGTTTCGTGTAAACCCGTGGTGAATGTCTCTAGGGTATTACGAATCTCTTCTTGAAATTCTTCTTGAGTTTGTTTGCGAGGCGGCATGGTTGATGATGGTGAGAGACTGATCATATGAATGTGTGCGGAAGTAACAAAAGATCGTCTAGCTTGATTAAGAAATCAAAACCGAGAGTCTCTGATACCAACTGGTGTAGCATAGACTACGTATAGCGCAAGAAACCTATTGATTCTGAGAATTCCTAGGAGACGTGGCTTCTTGAAATCGTTGAGAGACGAAGCTCTATTCGAGAACAAGGTTTAGAGTTTATAAAAGCTCTGAAATATATTAATGCAAAGAAGTTGTCCCCTTACAGTGTCAAGGCATCAACTTATATAGAAAACTAAAACACCAAAGCCGACATAATAAAAGATTTATAACATATCTTTTATCGAATGAGAAAAGGAAATAGACCTAATAAATAAGTTAACTTGCATGAAAAGAAATAAAGAAATCCAAAGCCAAAGTATAATAGGATGTATGCTACATCAAAACCTGTACAGAATCTAATACAGAGCGAATGTCATAGACTTATCAAACATCACCACACAGATTTCCCCAGGTTTCAAAGGTGGCACAGACAGCATCTTCGTTCCTACGCCTGAAAACATGTAAATATGACTGGACACGGATCGGATATCCGGATTTTTGAAGGTATTTGTGATTTACTTTGTATGTTACGGATATCTAATTTTTCGATTTGCTTTGCTCACTACAAGAAAACACATGTTTAACGACGAAAATTAACGAGGAAAAACAATCCTCGTAAATTTGCGTCGAGTTTACGAGGAATTTACGTGAAAAACTAAAGTCATCGTTATTTCCTCGTAACGTAACGACAAAACTGTTTCGTCGTAAAGTGGATGTAACTTTACGAGTATTTTACGAGGAAAAACTGTTTCCTCGTAAATACGACGTAAACTTTGCGTGGTATTTACGAGGAAATAGTTTACGTGTATTTAGCGAGGAATCCACCAACTTTATAGGTGTTACACGTTTTTTTTGCCCACCTAATTAATTTTCGTCGTAAATTCATAGGAAAATTACAACTACCAGATTCGGTTTTTCCTATAAATATGGATGTTTGAACATCATTTTAAACACACCAACAACAAAAAACGTGAAAGAAAAAAAATGGCTGGCTCGGGGACTATTTACGAGTTGCGGAAGTGGATGTATATGCATAGAGATGCTAACGGGAGAGTGACGAAAGAATACCTTGCGGGTCTGGAGACATTTATGCATCAAGCAGATTCAACACCGCTCGCCCAAGAAAGTGGTAAGATGTTCTGTCCTTGTCGGAAATGCAACAATTCGAAACTGGCAAACCGTGAAAATGTTTGGAAGCATTTAATAAATAGAGGTTTCACGGCAAATTACTATATCTGGTTTCAACATGGAGAAGGTTTTAATTATGATCAGAACGAAGCTAGTAGTAGTAATAGCAATTTTCAGGAAAAAGAACCGGTTGATCATCATTTGCATAATGAACATAGTTACCATCAGGAGGAGNTTTCAAATTAAAAAAAATAAAAAATTAAAATTCAAAATTTTAAAACAAAAAAATGCTATTTTGGTCATTTTAATTTTTGAGTGCTATTTTGTGACAAAAACTTAAAAATATATATTTGAGAGAATTGCTTTATTTTAAATTTAGACAATTTTCAAGAAATAAATTAAGTTTTTTTTGTCTTTTCCTATTTGATTATTTTGATGCACTGAATCTTTTTTCTTTTATTCACAATTTGTATGTTAATGAGGATGGCCAGCAAAACTCAAATTCAAATTGCTACTTACTCTGTTATTTGCAGTGTGAGCTCTATCAATGAATCAAACAAACAAAATCCAAAATGGGTTTTGTTGATCAAAGAAAAGAAACCAATGTTTTAGAACATGAGATGACAAAGCAATGAGTGTCCTTGCAACAAAACTCCAAAACTGGTTGACTTTGGCTTTGCTTATTGTAGTTTTTGAGCACGACTTGCTTTTATAAAATCTATACTCGACTCAGATTCTCTAACTAAACTATTCAAACCAAATAAATATTAGCATGTACTGGACTGGTGGTTATATGAGTCCAAAATGGTTAAATGGGTTTTTAGCCGAGAGAGACCAACATGAGCTTTCAAAGTTGGCAAATGGTCGATATCATCTCCAATAGTTTTCTCTTTAGATGCGTTTCTTTTTTAACGTCTGATTAGTTATACTATTACAACGATATAAATATTACATAGGCGATTCTACAGCCGACAATTCTACCATCATATGAGAATGCACGTCTGACTGCATCGCTCCGAGCCGCCCTATGAGATCCATGTTCGATGATACGCCCTTGCACCATGCTGAAGACCTCTTGTAACCCTTTTTCTCCATGATATGCATAATTTACGTTTTCTAGGGTTTGAACCCCAAACCNGAGATATACTGAATAAAATTTAGTATTTTATTTTTTGAAGTAACATTAAATATATAAAGAGAATATGATTTAAGACTAAAAAGATTGCTAATTTTAACTTGTAATCTTCTAATAATAAATTATTTTTCACTATTTTTATTTTCCGAAAATATTTTAAATTTTGTTGTCTATGGTTTTTTTTTCAGAATAGATAATTTTCTTTTTGCCTTTTATATTTTTAGATAAATGCTTCTTTTCACCATATTTATCCTTTCACCTTTTGTTTTCACTTCTGAAATACGATAATTTCTCAATATATACTGATAATAACGATAACATCCAGTCAGCAACATTCGCTTACACGTGGCGACTCGGCACCAGATACCAGCAGAGAGATAAGAGGCAAACAAACACAAGATAGCGTGAGACCCAAGCATCATCATCTCATTCATTCGATTCAGATCCAATCATCACCACAACAATGGCGGCAGATCCTAACCCTAACAAGTTCCCCGTCCTCTCCTACGTCTTGTCTCGTCTCCCTTCCTTCACCGCCACCAAATCATCTTCCCCTTCCTCCTCCTCCTCCTCCGTTCCCGCCTTCGATGTCGAGCAGCCGATCGAGATCGTCACCCAGATGCCTCACTTGGCGCATCCATCCGTCCTCGCCTCCATGACCAAAGCCATCTCCGACGTGGCCCAGACCCGATCCATCCTCCGCACCCTCGGGCCCAGGCCCGATCACGAGTCCGTGGACAAGGCGCGCGCCAAGCTCACGGAGATCGAGGGGGTTCTATCCGAATCGCTTAACGACATCGCGATCAACGATGCTGCTGCTTCGACGGAGGGGAAGGACGAGGATGAGGAGAAGAAGAAGGAAGAGATGGGGAAGGATAAGACTGTGTGTGAGTCGATTTTGAAATTGGACGAGGTTCATGATTCGTATGAGAAGCTGTTGAAGGAAGCGGAGGAGAGGCTGGTGAGGATTTATGAATCTGAGGTGGTGGGGGGTGAGGAGGGCGTTGCGGCGGCGGTGGAGGTTAATGAGGAGGTTGTTGGGATACTGCAGCACGCGTTGGATAATAGGGTGGAGCGTGTGGATTTGTCTGGGAGGAAGCTGAGGTTGCTCCCTGAAGCGTTTGGGAGGATCCAAGGGTTGCTTGTTCTTGATCTCTCCAACAACCAGCTCCAGGTTACCTTTTTTTTTTTCCTTTCTGTAATCACAATCTGCTACATTGTTGTTTAAAGGGTGAGTCGTGACTCTGTTCTTGTTAAAGTATGCAACTTTGATTTAAGATTCTGTATGGTTTGGGAATATAGTAATCTTTTGTGTAGTGTAAGAGTAAAAGATAGTGAGAGATCACAGGATTACTAGGTGCATTTGATTCTGGCCTTACTCTATTGAGTGAAGAACAATGTCTTATTCTTATGTCATTCATAATCTGCTACATTTTTGCCTAAAGGGTAAGTCTTGAATCTGTTCTTGGTTTTTCTGGATGGCAAAGAAGTGCAACTTCGGTTTTAATAGCCAATAGGGTTTGGGAGTTTGGTAATATTTAGTGTAGCGTAAAGGTTAATTCATTGGGAGCATTGTGCAATGGCTGATGAGCAATCCTTTTAGTAAAATATAACGAGTACATGATTAATACTTGCATTTGATTTCTGACCTTACTTTATTGAGCTACGAACAATGCCTTCTTCTGTTGTGATGCAAATACATGTTGTATCAATGATGTGGAATTTAAGAGATTACGGCATATGTGTTTTTGTTTTGGCTTTGCGTTCTGAGATTTTGGAAGAAATGATGTCTAGCCTGGTGTAGTTTTAAAGAGATTCTACCCATTTGCTTGTTTTGGTTCTGCCATCATTGATATCGTCTGTCTTTGAGAGTGTAAAACCTGTGTTCAATATGTTATGCTTCAGGTATGGCCTAATGGGTTAATTATTCACGTTTTGCAAACGAATACTGCTGATGTCCATGCTATATGTTTTCTTTGATTGTTCTGAGTTATAATCTATGGCTCAAGCTACATTAGTTTTCTTGATTTTATTAGTGATACATAATGAGTTCTCCAAAAGCTCAGTTTCTGTGTTTTACTTGTCTTACCACTGTCCAACAGGCTATTCCTGATTCAATAGCGGGACTGCATGATCTTGTTGAATTAAATGTCTCCGGGAATATTCTGGAGACATTACCAGACTCTATCGGCCTCCTGTCCAAACTGAAAATTCTGAATGTCTCGACTAACAAGCTCACCGTCTTGCCTGATTCCATCTGCCGTTGTGGGTACGTAATAAATAACTCTCACTTTGTCAAGTTTTCATTTTTTTTTTTTTTTTGGGGTGATGAAAGTCTGTAGCTTTACTGTTTTGAAGTGCTCTAGGAGTAGTAGAGAAGGATTACGAGCTTGAATCTGATTGGTTTCATTCATATTTGGATGTTTGATGGAAATCTTAGTTTACGTTTCATCTTAGGGAACTTTTGGGATTGTTGATTTCTGTTAACTTCCTTACTCTTACTCAATGATATGATGTGCAAAAGTTTTATTTAGAAGAGAAGCTTTTCTTGTTTGTGTGCAGCGTATGCTTACCCTTGGGATCTGTTTGGTTTCACTTTTGAGCTTCAGTATCTGGATTGAGTTGATTCTCTCTGTCTTATTTCTTTTCTCGTTTTTGATGTATTGGTCAGGGTGAACCAAGTTTCCACCTCTTTGGATTCATTATGTGCATTGCAGCCACAGCTGCGAGAGCGCTTAAATCAGTTCTCCAAGGGATTTTGCTATCTTCAGAAGGGTAAGAGATAATCTCATCTTTGATGAAGATTTATCTTTTTTGATAAGTCTGTATTTTGGTAAGAGTGGTGTTGAAAGTTTTTTACTGAAATTTTGTGTTTGAAGGGAGAAGCTAAACTCCATGAATCTCCTCCTTTACATGGCTCCCATAGCTGTTGTGTTCCTTCTTCCTGCTACCCTTATCATGGAGAAGAACGTTGTTGGCATCACTATTGCACTTGCCAGAGACGATTTTAGAATCGTTTGGTATCTGCTTTTCAATTCTGCTCTCGCTTATTTCGTCAACTTGACCAATTTCTTAGTCACCAAACACACCAGCGCTCTGACTCTGCAGGTAACAACACATCTCTTCTACACATTTGTCTAAATTGGCATCATTTCTATCATATGAAGCCGTTCTGTGCGTGACCGCATGTTATCAGCTATAAGTGAGTTAATGAATTTCTCTATGACAGGTGCTAGGAAACGCCAAAGGTGCAGTAGCGGTGGTGGTTTCGATCCTAATATTCAAGAACCCTGTCTCAGTGACTGGAATGTTGGGTTACTCGCTCACTGTCTGCGGAGTTATCCTCTACAGTGAAGCCAAGAAACGAAGCAAATGAGAAGTTTCTTTTTACTGTGAACAAGAAACCTTAAACACAGCATCTTGGGACCAAGCATCAAAGGATCAGAGTACCAACAAGCAATCAGTTAGAGGACTTGACGACCAATACATGATATTTTTTTTTCCCTTCTTTGCTCTTTTTGTTTTTGTGTTTTCTGCAGCTTTTGTCGTAGGTTGTTCCAAGAGTAACTTGGATTTAGCTTTTCTTATTTTTGGTCGATTCTTTTACAATCTAGTTTTGTGATATCAACATTTTACAAACACTGATTAATTAATGGAAAAGACGAAAGGCTTTTTCTTTCACCTGTCTGTGAATCCGACTTTATGTTCTGTAGTTTCACTGGATTGTGCATATCTCAAGTCAGAGTTTCCATTTCAAACATATAATACAATTGGCCTTATCTTATGTTGATCAAGATTATTCGAGACAAATGACACCGGACAAGACTAGTGTTATTCTTCTGCAACAATGTCTTGTCTTGCCAAACCATTACACTTCAATCTTTTCCAAAGAACCAGAGCATACAGACTATAATGGTCCAGCCACACAATGATAAATAGGGATGGGCGTTCGGGTTCGGATCGGGTATTTCAGATTTTCGGGTATTTCGGTATAGAAGTGTAGAACCCGTTCGGGTATTTCTGAACTTCGGGTCGGGTTCAGATATTTTTAGTTTGGATTCGGTTATTTCGGATCGAATTCGGATATTTAGATTTTGAAAAAAATATATATTAAATTTTTCATTTCTTGAATTTTTTGTATTTAAAAATATAACTTTCACTTAACTAATTTTTTATTTTTAATAGATTGAATGGTTAATAGATTTGGA
>QGKV02000297.1:30031176-30061633 GCA_003260655.2 Brassica cretica
ATGCTTCCTCAGGTGTTTGATTCTCCAATGCTGCAGTGGGACTGCGGTTGAGAACATGCGTCACCCACTTGACTCCTTCTGCCCAAAATTCTTTAGGCATCTTCTTCTCTGTGAGTGTGCTTCGAACCAGGTTCATGATTGTTTGATTTCTTCGCTCTGCCACGCCATTTTGCTGTGGAGTGTAGACTGCAGTCAGCTGTCGCTTGATCCCAAGAGTCTTGCAGAACTCATCAAATTCTTTGGAACAGAATTCCCCACCTCGATCTGTTCTTAGGCCACACACAGACAAACCAGACTCCTTCTCCACGGCAGCTTTGAAGTTCTTGAATGTTTCAAAAGCTTCTGACTTCTCTGTGATTACGTAGCTCCACATCTTCCTGCTATGATCGTCAATGAAAGTGAGAAGGTACCTCTTCTGGCCAATCGAGCGTGGAGTGATCGGACCACAAATGTCTGAATGGATCAGCTGCAGGTTTTTACTTGCCCTCCACGAGCTCTTCTTAGGGAATGACCCTCGTTTTTGTTTTCCCACTAGACAGTTCTCACATACCCTCTTTGTTGTCTCAATCTGTGGAAGACCTTTGACCATCTTCTTTTGGCTCAGAGTATGAAGACTTCCATAGCTCAAATGCGCAAACCTGCAGTGCCAGAGATGAGCATCATTCACCGTCTCTGTTTGGAAACATGACTCTGCTCCTACTACTTGTGCAGCGATTATGAACATTCGGTTGATGCTCATTGAAGTCTCAATGATCAGCCCTTTTTCTGAGTGAAAGACCTTGCACACATTGTCTCGTATGAGAATAGCGAGACCCCTTTCTTGTAGTTGTCCCACACTCAGCAAATTGTTGCTCAACTCGGGAACATAGTAGACATCTTGAACAACTTGAATCATACCGCTCACTCTGATCATGACGCTCCCTTTTCCTTGAACCAGCATTCTAGCTCCATTTCCAAGTTTCACTGAATGACGAAAGCTTTCATCTATCTGTGAAAACCACTTCTTGTTCCCAGTCATGTGATTGCTACAGCCACTGTCCAGGAACCACAGATCTTCCATTCTTGATCCTTGCACCTCCACATGTGCCATCAGCAGAAGCTCCTCTTCTTCATCAAACTCCGCGTAGTTTGCCTGCTTCTCTGCTTCAGGACACTCAAACTGATAGTGCCCCAGTTTACGGCACTTGTAGCACTCCACCAAGGCCTTATTGTGGCCTTGTCTTCCTCGTCCTCTTCCTCGACCTCTGAAAGATCCTCCTCTTCCTCTTGTTCCACTCCACCCTTTGAATTCTTCAGTCACCTTCAGCACTTGATCACTGCTGCTGGATCCTTTAGAATGCTTCACGATGTTCTGCTCATGACACAGTAATGAGCTCTGCAACGCATCCACTGAAAGACTCTCTATGTCTTTAGACTCTTCGATCGAGCACACAATGTAGGTGAATTTTTCAGACAGTGTTCTCAAGATCTTTTCGACAATCTTGTTGTCAGGCATGTCCTCGCCAGTGTTTCTCATGTCTGTTGCTACCAGCAACACTCTCCCGAAGTACTCTGTGATGGTCTCAGCTTCCTTCATCTCCAGAACTTCAAATTCCCTCCTTAGGCGTTGGAGCTGAGCTCGCTTGACCCTCTCGTTTCCCTGATACTTTGTTTTCAGAGAATCCCACATTTGCTTGGCGGTATCTTTCTGGATTATTGTCTTCAGGATGGACTTATCGATTGCTTGGAACAGGTAGTTCTTCACTTTCAGATCTTTGAGCTTCTTCTCTGCTAGCTCTTGTCTCTGCGCTTCGGTGAGGGTTACTCCTCTGGCTGGCTCAACATAGCCTTCCTCAATTAGATCCCACCACTCTTTGGACCGTATGAGATTCTCCATCAACATGCTCCAATGTTCGAAATCCCCATCGAACTTTGGTATTGTCGTCACCACCTTCATGTCTGCATCGCCTGACATGATTTCTCACTCTGTTTTTTTTTAAAAAAACTCACAACTCTCAGATTTGGCTCTGATACCAGATGTTACAAATCAAGAGAACAAGCTGAAACAAAACCGTACCTTTGTTCTTATTATCGTGGCTCTTAAATAGCCATTACAATGCAACTAAACCACTAACCCACCTCCTACATTCTCGGAGGATTTTCTACAACAGAAAGAACAATTCAACAGCTACTACTCCTATAAATCAGGAGTCTTATTCGAACAACAAAAGACTTAGCCAAATAAACTAACAGATCCTACAGATTTGCTGACCATGTAGAGGATCTTAATGTTAAAGATCCAACGCTACTCAAGTCAAGCATCTACGTTCCTTATGTGTATAACGAAGAATCAGAAGAAGAAGAAGAGTATGAGGTTAATAATGGGCGTCGTTTTCGTGGTAAAATGAAGAGAGGATGAGGATGAGGATGAGGATGAGGANTTCCATATTTTCCTAAGACATACCACAAATCATTCATCAGTCATCCACACACACACAGAAATGGACTTTTTTGAGATGTTTTTGTAGTTTAAACTTTTTTTTTCTTTCTTTTCTTAGCTATGGAGACTCTGAAACCACTCTCTCACGTGCCTATCTCTGATTACCGGTTTGTTGGTCAAGATATGATGAGCTTACGTAGCCCTAGCAGCATCTGGACTAAAGAAGAGAACAAGATGTTTGAACGAGCCCTTGCCATCTACCCTGAAGACTCCCCCGATCGCTGGTTCAAGATTGCTTCCATGATCCCTGGAAAGACTGTTTTTGATGTTATGAAGCAATACAATAAGCTCGAAGAAGACGTTTTCGATATTGAAGAAGGACGTGTCCCCATTCCTGGTTACCCTTCTCCCTTGGGGTTTGCACAAGACACTTGTCGAAAGCGACCTAATGGAGCTAGAGGATCTGATCACGATCGAAAGAAAGG
Source organism: Brassica cretica (assembly GCA_003260655.2). NCBI lineage: Eukaryota > Viridiplantae > Streptophyta > Magnoliopsida > Brassicales > Brassicaceae > Brassica > Brassica cretica. Next base: position 30,034,081 of record QGKV02000297.1, read on the forward strand.
AGTCCCTTGGACAGAGGAAGAACACAGGTTAAGAGAATCCTTGCCCTATATTGGTTTCTTTTTACGCAAGTAACTCCTTATATGTTTCTTGTTACACAAGTCACTCCCCTGTTTTTAGGGCTTACATTGCTCTGTTTCTTGTTCTCTGCAGGAGATTTTTGCTCGGGCTTCTCAAGTACGGGAAAGGAGATTGGAGAAACATATCGAGAAACTTCGTGGTGTCTAAGACTCCAACGCAAGTGGCAAGCCATGCCCAAAAGTATTACCAGAGACAACTCTCTGGAGCAAAGGATAAGCGCCGGCCAAGCATCCATGACATCACAACCGGCAATCTTCTAAATGCCAATCTCAACCGTTCCTTTTCTGATCATAGAGATATCCTCCCGGATTTAGGGTTTATCGAAAATGGTAATGCCGAGGAGGGACTAATGTGTATGAGTCAGAATCCTTTTTCTCCATCATCAGCTCCCTTTGATGCTGCCTTTAACTTTGCTGGAGTAAATGCATATAGTGACGGAGCGTAAAGTAAGATATAATCACCGAACTCAAAAGTTCTAATGAAGTTGCGTTGTAAATCTGTAATGAAAAACCCAAGTTTATATATGTTGTTGTGTCACAATCTTGTTTTCTATACATGAATGTGAAGTTGTATGTGCGTCAGTGTGTGTTTGTTTGTGTTTACGAAATCTATATTAAAAATTATAGTTTCATTTTTTCTGCTACATTAATATAGTTGTTAAAAGGACGTGGGTTATGATAACATCCACAACTTATTTTATGAAGCTAAATGCAAAAATATCAAGACTAGGAAGATCCAGCACCACACATAAATGAGAGATTTGTTCAAAGTTTAATGTTTTTGGTTAGATTGTATGAGGGAAACTCTATAGTTTTAGTAACAAGATCACGGATTTACCCGAATATTATTAATACTTAAAGTTACAAATTAATATGGGAAAATATATGTTGTGGTTGGAAATGTTGAGTAAGTGTAAGTGGAAGGTATAAACAATTGATATGAGTATACAATAGAGGCTGAGTCTGCTTTCCACTTATGACCAAAGAATCTCATTCTTCTCATCTATTACACCAACCCCTTTCCCTCCCCACATATATACTTAGAGTTAAATGAAATGGTGTCATTTGGATACAAAAATAGGTCACAATATTATTAGAAAATATATTGTTGTGTACTTTAAACATAAACTTAAGAAAATGATTTATTTACTATGCTGTTCTAAGAACATATTTACCATGCTCAGTAGTTTGAAAAACTATTTTAAGAAATAAAATACCTAGTACTTAACCTCTGTAAACTTAGTAAAATTATATTTTCATCACATCATTGCAGAAAATTATCTCTTTGTAAAATTAAAGGAAAGCAAATATAAATGAACTAAGAAATCACTTGGAAGACCTTTGATTTTTTTTTGAACTTTGTAAATAAATGTGTAACTTTTAGAACTTCGACAAAGAAAACAAAAATAAGTAAATTTTTATTTATGATGTTTCCAAAATATTTGTTGTCCCAATCAAATCACCAAGAGAATAAAACGAAAGAAATTCCCAAATAATTAAGTTGCTGACCATATTCAGCAAACCTATTGAACAGTAGTATGGATTTTTACTTTTCTATTTTTTTGAACTGAAAGTATGGGTTTTTTCATCTGTAAAATTCCATTAGTAAACCATGAAGATCAAAGAAATTCAAGACACTAAACATGGGAAGCAAACTACACAAACCAATTAAAATTACAAAAACAAAGACAAACAAAAATTCAAACTAGGGAACCATCATCTTTCAGTCAAAACAACAGACTATCTCAGCAGAAGAGGCAGAGGCTAGACAATCGAGCATCTCAGCAGAAGTAGCAAAAATAGAACAGTGTATTGTATTTCAACCAAGTATGTACAAATACTATAAAACAACTTGTTTTATTCAGTTATATATTTTATGCGTTTCTGGCATGAATTTCAAGCGAGTTTTTTTTTGTTCAACAATTTCATGCGAGTCTAAACTCCAAAATACTACTAAGAGTCCTCGCCACATAATTAATTATGCAACTTGAAACAAATTTGTTTTAAATATATATGCAATCATAATAAAATGAAAAAACATCCCAACCACGTATGAATAACGATAAAGCATATATAGTGATATGCACTGGCTGCATGATAATATATGACCCATATTTTAATTTTATTTTCTAAGATGGAAACTGCCTATAAGATGATTTGAATGTTGGATAATCATTTAAAAATTATCAGGATTCACCTTTAAAGTTGATAATATAAGTGATCAGCATAATTAAATAAAAAAAAGTATACTGATTCATGCTGTGTAATAGCTAAAAGATTTATCATGAAAATTGAGTTATTAATACTTCGAGTTCTTTTTTCTTAAAATGGTCATTCTATATCTAAAACAAATTATTATGGATGTTGTAAGTGACAAAATACGTATTGTTCCATATATCTCGGAAATTAGTCTAGGATTTAGATTAAGCTAGCCGATTATATATAACAATGACTATACTTAATCAAGCAAATGATTTATCATCATTCACATTGAATAAGTTGAACTAGAGTTTGACCCGCACACTTGTGCGGATGTTATTTTCATTTTTGCATATAGATGTCGAATATTAGTTGTACAATCTCATTTTTTCTGATTTGTCCTCCTCTTGTTAACTTCAAAAACAAAACTTTGATGTTTATTTATCAATAACATGTTAGAGTTTTTCCCTTTTAGGATATCTATGCCTTTGTCTTTTACTGAGACTAAGATCTCTAAATTTACTTCCAAATTTCTCCCGCCATGTTTACATATTTAAATTACTCAGTTAATTTTTTTTGAAAATAAAATATCATAAATATCAAACAATAGAAGAAAGATGTATCATAATGTTTTTTCTAAATATTTGTTCGTATTTGTCATGTCTCCATTTTCTTTCATTTCTAAATTCCATATGATTTGAAAATAAAAGGATTGAAAATAAAATNCCGTTAAGAACCTCACCCTAAAAACCTCCAATAATCATGCTCTTACAACTCCGGTCTTTTAGCCGGGGTTCTTAACTTATGATTTGACACTTTTTTTTGTTTTTTTTGTTTTTTCTTACACTTTCGACTAAGAGACGGTTTTTATATCTCTTATTTAAGAGACGGTTCTTAACTTTTTTTAGTTAAAATCAAAGAAAATCTAAGAACCGTCTCTTATCCGAAGGTAAGAATCCAGTTAAGAGACCGGAGTTAATGATGGTCTTGTATACTAATCTCTCAAACGTTCAATGTTCTTACGTCATACATGCATTAATATGTACTGTACAATATACACTATTTGGCACATATATAATACTACGTGTGTGTATTAGTGTATATCCACTATTTGATGACTAAGATTTGTGATGATAACATGAAGAAAATTAAAAAATGGATTTAAATTGAAATGACGATTTGTTAGATCTTTTCCATAGCAAAAGTATAGGACCAATTTTAAAGAATTGTTATATTAACTTTAAAATATAACAATCGTGTATTTTGTTTATGCATTAATTTTTTGAAAACTGTATTTTATGTATGTCCAAGTAGACAAGTATGAACACACTACCCGCACTGAAAGAAGCCATCTTTTACATGTAGCTGTTGCATGTATTACTATCCCAAGCGATATATGCACAAGGGTCTGCGTGCGTATAATAACATCGTGGAGAACATTGAAACAATTAAATAAGTACGAGAATCATCGAGAAGGTTTGCGACCTAAGGCTAAACCTAATCATGAACATATTAAATTGTATGCAAACAATTTGTTTAATTGTAGACTTTAGTTTAAATAAGCACAACACTTATCAAGAAAAAAAGAATGTTCCTTCAAAAGTAGGCTTAAAAGCAAATATTGCGTAACAAAGCACGTTCTTGATTTCATAATTTCATTTCTTTTCCTGCTTATCATCATATCCTTTTCACGAAGCATGCGTCATTAGTTAATACTTTATTTTCCATTAAAATGTGTTTTTCCTTATTTTCTTTTTAGTTTTTTATTTTTATGACAATATAAAGAATGACTAATATTGGGGGAAGATTTTAGATTTGTAGTAATAGGGCAGAGAGAGATAGGAAGAAAATGGTAGAGAGAAGGAGCTATATGGTTAATTGGTGAAATATAGTTTTTAGGTTATTGGATCAAATTTTCCTATAAAAAAATAAAACTATAGATAAAACACCGAATGGAGAATAAAGAAATAAACAATAATTATCATTGCTATTGAAGAAACAATAGTAGAGGGAGAAGACAAGATCGAACGGAACGAGACCGAACCCGGTTGGTCCTAACCCAACCCTCTTTAGTCTTTACAACCTCCCAAGCTCGAATTAGCCTCTGTCTTTTCTATTTCCATGACAATATCAGAGTAGATTAAGGTTCTTTAGTTCTTTTAAATCATTGGTCAGTCAAAATTTGAACTTTTTGATTAAGTTTTCTCTCCGACGGAGCTTGAGTTTGCTTCTTCGCCGAAAACTTTTTAAACGAACTCTCTTATATCTATTTTACGAAGCTTACCGGATAATACACTTCATCACCATGCTAAGGTCACCAAGGATAAGAGCTCAGTGCTTTTCCCAGTAGCCACTACAGCCTAAGGCGCTTTACCAGAAGAAGCATAAGGACATTGGTGTTCCTTGCTACGAGCCTCTGTCGCCAGCGGACTAATGGTCCGAATGGAAACACCAAAAGGCCACTAGGGGTCAAGACATCGTGTGCATTTGTTTGTGGGAAGTAGCCCGATGTTCTCAGAGGTGTATGTTGTTCATAAGAATCAGACGGTTTTAAATAAGTAAACTAAGGAAGATAGGTACGTATGTAGTAAATTAGTAATGTACACAAATAAACAAAATTAGTAAAGATAAATAGACATGATAATTTGCTCTGTCTGGGCTATCAGAAAGTTCAACATATGTGCCACCCTTTTTGCATTTCACATAACAACTTGTGACTTAATAATATAGCACGTTAAATCATATAATAAGAGCATCTCCAATGTAAAACTCCATTTTTTCCTTCAAAATGGAATAAAAATGAAAATGGAGTAAAATTGCTCCAACGCTACTCCATTTCCCACTCCATTATGAAGGGATGAACAAACAAAAAATAAACTACTCCATTTATGGAGTAAATTTCATTATGGAGTGAGATATGAAGTTGGGTTGGAGCATTANCCGGATAATACACTTCATCACCATGCTAAGGTCACCAAGGATAAGAGCTCAGTGCTTTTCCCAGTAGCCACTACAGCCTAAGGCGCTTTACCAGAAGAAGCATAAGGACATTGGTGTTCCTTGCTACGAGCCTCTGTCGCCAGCGGACTAATGGTCCGAATGGAAACACCAAAAGGCCACTAGGGGTCAAGACATCGTGTGCATTTGTTTGTGGGAAGTAGCCCGATGTTCTCAGAGGTGTATGTTGTTCATAAGAATCAGACGGTTTTAAATAAGTAAACTAAGGAAGATAGGTATGTATGTAGTAAATTAGTAATGTACACAAATAAACAAAATTAGTAAAGATAAATAGACATGATAATTTGCTCTGTCTGGGCTATCAGAAAGTTCAACATATGTGCCACCCTTTTTGCATTTCACATAACAACTTGTGACTTAATAATATAGCACGTTAAATCATATAATAAGAGCATCTCCAATGTAAAACTCCATTTTTTCCTTCAAAATGGAATAAAAATGAAAATGGAGTAAAATTGCTCCAACGCTACTCCATTTCCCACTCCATTATGAAGGGATGAACAAACAAAAAATAAACTACTCCATTTATGGAGTAAATTTCATTATGGAGTGAGATATGAAGTTGGGTTGGAGCATTATTTATTCCATATCCATTTTTACTCCATTTTAGAGGAAAAAATGGAGTTGGGATGAAGATGCCCTAAGCCCATCAACCGGCAACAACTAAACAATCCTTCAAAAGAATGTTATGCGGCAATGTGGCCGCAATACCAGACCACTCAATCCTCCCACGAATATTTTCTCCTAGCCTATCCAATGCGATCAGTTTACAGATAAGATCATTCTTTGTTCGATCAATATTAGGTAGTGGCCAAAAAAACGCAATCATTCCCTCGTATTCCTCCATTTTTTCAGCAGTAGATGAATAAAGTTCTAACTTCCCATCATTTCCATCACGATCAACCACTCTGGTCCAAACCTTGAGCTTTGTGTTAAACCACATTAACCCACTACACTCAAAACAAGCATAGAGCACATTCTTTACCACACACAAGAAGTTCACACAACCTAGCACCTCCGTCGTTTCACTGTTTATACCTTCTCTCGGACTATACGTGCTGACTCTCCCACCCAGGCCCACCATATAAACCTTTTGCTTCATAGACACGCTAAACTCCCATTCACATTTAACTTTCTCCTCGTCTGCGAACTCCCACGTTTGCGTCTCTGGATCAAACACTTCCACCTGGCCATCTTCATCACTTCCTCCAATTACGTATATCTTCCCCTCGACCACTCCCACTGCTACTTTATACTCCGCCGACCGACCCACTTTCATGCTTGGAGCTGTCCGTAAACGATCAGATCGAGTATCAAGGATCCAAAGCTCCGTGGAGGGGAAGCTTCTTCCACCAATGAAATAGATCTCTGATCCCACGAAGACTGCAGAACCAAGACAAGGCCTCGGGACATCCGCCAACGACAAAGGTTTCTTCTCCAACTGATAGTCAGTGGTCTTCTCACCCGGACGGAAAGTGATCCAGTAGCTAGTGGGCCGTCTCAGCATGCTATGATAGAAATCATAAGAGAGATAGACGGACTTAAGAAGCTGGGATCGTAAACGGGAGAGTTCTGGCGAGCGCATGAGCGACCTTAGGGTTTTGGAGACCAAAGAGAGGTTTAGGTCGTAGCATCTCGGAACGCGGAATAAGCACTTCAATGCAACGTCATCTGGCAACGAAGAAAACGATGATGATGATGATGGCCGTGATTTCTTCGAGTTGGAGGCGGCTACAACCATTGACATTGTTATCATCTTATATATAAGATTTTTTAGTTGACAAAATATCTTTTGATTTTTTTAACATAGTTTAAATAGAATTATAGGATTATGTTATTCAATAAATAAGATTTTTTTTTGGGCAAAAAAAAGATAAGATATTTAAAAGATATTTAAAAACCGGAGCCAGTTTTTAACCTTTTTAGTTAAAGTTAAGAGACGGTTTCTTATATTCCGATAAGAATTTCACCCTAAGAACCCCTCTCATTAATCATGCTCTAATATAATATCATATTAATATGTTTAGATTTTACAAAGTAGAATCTAGAAAAAACTTAACTTTGCCAAAAACAAATAAAAACATAGCAGAACAAAAGAAGGTAAACCCACGAAGATTGCATGATCCCAAAATGGCATGAAGGTACGAAATTGCTTTATATTCCTTCTTGCCAAAACACCGTTTCTTCACATCTCTATAGATCAGTGTCAATATCACAGCAGGAGCAACAAAACAGCTGTTATGATAGGCATTGTTCCTCTGTTTTCAGAGATGAAAGACCGTCACCATTTTTCTGAGGATTAAAGGGCAATGGTTTGTTGACATTCTGATCCAAGACAGAGCACATTCCAGTTCCTGAAAGAGTGTTGGCGGATTAAGCCTTCTAAGAGCTAGGCCTCCAAACTTCCCTGCTGAAATGAAAAGTTAAAAGCATGTAGTCTCTTGTCAAGGGTTCTCTTGACCATAAGCATCAAGTAGTGGGGATTTGTAGTCCCCAAGAAGCCAATCCGATCCTTGTGGGTAGTCTGTCTAAGTTAGTCAGGGCCGACTTAGATAGGGGACAAGCGGTGCGATTTCCCGGGTTCAGTCCGTTATCTTCCTATTTCTTAATAGATAAGGGTCCAATTTTTTCAAAAAATACATGTATTTTTATATTAAAAATAAGAAAAAGAAGTTTTTTTTATGAAAGTATTTTTATTTTGTCACAGTTTTATTTTAAAAACACTTCTAGTATTTATAAAAAATAAATATTTATCATATTTTTCAAAGAAAATATAAGTTTGAAAATTAAGAATTTTTTTTTGCCCCAAAACTATAACACCATTGAACGAGTCCTGAAGTTAGCCACCCACATATTGAATGAGTGCTTTGGAACCGACCCTTTAAACCAAACACAGTCCACTTTTGGGTGTAGTGGCTATTCTAGGGCTGTTTATTTCACCATTTGGATATAAATGAGAGTTTTGTTTGTTTAGACATTAAATTACAAGTCATATAGATGGTTTATCCAAATGGGTTTTATAAATTTATGCTAAAATTTTAAAATTAGCCATCTGATCCAAATTAAACCATCTGGATGGAGATGGTTCTGTCAAATGGTATAATGTCTATTATACCCCTATATAATTCACAAATTACAAACCTAAACATAACACCAATTTATCACTCACGAAAATGACAAAAACGCATTTTCCTATAAAATGCATTGTCCACCAAACCACAAAACGCATTTTTCGCCAAAACAGCAAAAACACGTTTTTCCGCCAAAACCGCCAACGCGTTTTTCCGCCAAAAAACACTTTTCCGCAAAAACACATTTTCTCGCCAAAACAAAAAAAACGCATTTCTCGCCAAAACCACAAAATGCATTTTCTAGAAAAAAAACACATTTTCTCGCCAAAAATGTTGAAACACGTTTTTTCGCCAAAAATGTTGAAACACGTTTTTTCGCCAAAAATGCAAAACACGTTTTTTCGCCAAAAATGCAAAATGCATTTTTCCGCCAAAAAATATATTTTCCGCCAAAACCGCAAAAAAAGTTTTCTTGCCAAAACTGAAAACGTGTTTTCCCGTCAAAAACGTGTTTTCACATCAAAACCGGGAAACACACATTTTCCCGCTAAAACCGCACTTTCCCGTAAAAACGCATTTTCCAGCAAAACTGCACCTTCCGGCCAAAATCGCATAAATGCATGTTCCCACCAAAACCGCAAAAACATGTTTTCACGTTAAAACCACAAAACTGCATTTTCCTACCAGAACAATAAAATTCATTTCCCCAACAAAACCACAAAATTATTTTTTCTCGTTAAAATCGCAAAACTAAATTTCTCGCCTAAATCAAAAATATGATCTTTTCCGCAAAAATCGCAAATTACATTCTCCGCTAAAACCATATTTTAAAATGATTATATTTTAGATAACTAATATAGTCAAACAAAAATAATATATGATTAAAGAGAAATTTTCTAGGAAGCATTTTTAGTTTATTTTCACAAAATAGCTGGGAAAATGACCAAAATAAATTTTATTAAACGATAAATAAAAATTTATACCATATGGTTAATTAATTTAGACTTAGGGTTTAGAGTTGAAGGGTGGAGTTTTGCGGACGAGGTTTGAAATTTTTAAAAATAAATAAAAAACTTAAAATTAAAATTTTCATAATAAAATGAGCTATTTTTTCATTTTCCTCTTTGAAGATTATTTTGTGATAAAAACTAAAAAAAAACTATTTGAGAGAATTGCATTTGATTAAATCAAAACAAAGTTATTTTAGTAATTTGTTTACTAAATTCGTTTGGATGAAAATGAAAATGAAAAAAAGAAATAAACATAAATCCATTTAGATGATTCATTTAGATGAACAATCTCAATAGACAAACAAACAATAGATAAACAAACAGTTGTATAAAATTTTGATCATATCGATGGAACTTATAAATGGATTAGCTCCATGGAGGTGAAGAAACAAACTTTTTAAACTAAACTAGATTCTGATCCGCCCTTAAAAAAGGCGGGTATATTTTTTGTTTTACATCTTTTTAGGTCTTTTCAATTGGTAATTTAAATATAGGTCTAATGGCATAAAGCATAATAAATAATATTTTAAATAATGATAAAGATAAAAGAAATAATAGTTGGACCATAGTTTTATCAATGGGTCGTACTGCTATTTTAATACGATAGATATCTTCGCTCTTATATCTATTATTTTACGAAGCTTAATGGACTAAATAAAATAATGGGCTTTTTTATTCTAAGCCCAGCTATACTTGGCCTAGTATATGGGATGCGACCAACCAATTATATATGTCTCGCAAACATTTTATTTTAAAATAATTTGGTTTATTATATTGGCCCGGTTTGGGTGTACACGTAAATTGATTAGGTTACCAAAAAAAAGACAGTTTGAACTTTGAAGTGCTCTGTGNTAAAATTTTCATAATAAAATGAGCTATTTTTTCATTTTCCTCTTTGAAGATTATTTTGTGATAAAAACTAAAAAAAAACTATTTGAGAGAATTGCATTTGATTAAATCAAAACAAAGTTATTTTAGTAATTTGTTTACTAAATTCGTTTGGATGAAAATGAAAATGAAAAAAAGAAATAAACATAAATCCATTTAGATGATTCATTTAGATGAACAATCTCAATAGACAAACAAACAATAGATAAACAAACAGTTGTATAAAATTTTGATCATATCGATGGAACTTATAAATGGATTAGCTCCATGGAGGTGAAGAAACAAACTTTTTAAACTAAACTAGATTCTGATCCGCCCTTAAAAAAGGCGGGTATATTTTTTGTTTTACATCTTTTTAGGTCTTTTCAATTGGTAATTTAAATATAGGTCTAATGGCATAAAGCATAATAAATAATATTTTAAATAATGATAAAGATAAAAGAAATAATAGTTGGACCATAGTTTTATCAATGGGTCGTACTGCTATTTTAATACGATAGATATCTTCGCTCTTATATCTATTATTTTACGAAGCTTAATGGACTAAATAAAATAATGGGCTTTTTTATTCTAAGCCCAGCTATACTTGGCCTAGTATATGGGATGCGACCAACCAATTATATATGTCTCGCAAACATTTTATTTTAAAATAATTTGGTTTATTATATTGGCCCGGTTTGGGTGTACACGTAAATTGATTAGGTTACCAAAAAAAAGACAGTTTGAACTTTGAAGTGCTCTGTGTCGAGAAAAAACAATGTAAATTGATTAATTACCCAAAATACTTTGAAGTGCTTTGTGATTAGAAGAAAAAATATTAAATTGATTTGTTACCCAAATACTTTGAAGCAATGCTTTAATGTTGTTACCGAAGACTAAAATCCTAAGAAAAAAATATAATTTATTATTATTTATGCTGATTAGTGGAGATAAACTTACATATAATTATCACTATGGTGTAACTAAAATCATATAATCTGGATTCTTATATGGCAAAAAAATATCTAATATCAAAATCATGAATATAATAATTATCATTATTGAATAGAATAGTACAAAATTAGTATTAAAAATACTTAGCACAATAAAAGATGCATTAGATTAAAACTTGTTCTCTCTCTCTCTCTTTTTGTCTCGGACCAAATAGCTCTTTATGTGTGTACCATGGTAGACTATAATTTTCCATGTCAAACTTCTGTAATAGCTTCCATGATATTATTAGTTCTTACAATATACTATTAAACTCACAGAAAGTAAGTAACTGCAGGTTAGACCTCTTTTTTTTTTTTTGCTAAAGCTGCAGCTTAGACTTGTTGTCATAATTGATACATTGGATATTCTGAGTCATAATTCAAAATACATAAGATCTCCTAACATGACTTCTTTTAAAATTTTATCGGACTTCCAAGACATTATTAAGGTGGTCACTAATTTAAAGAAAGCTTAATCGAAGTTCCAACGGCGATGGATGTTCCATCTCAGCTCCACATGATGAGTACGAAAGAAACGTGGTCGTGTTGGTCTCTCGTATGTATTCACGGTACTGGTTATTGACTCTGCTTCTCATTTTGTCCACTTTGGATTCTTGGAATGAATTCACCGGAAAGAGTTGTAGCGTCTCTATTACCCTCTCCTCCTCGTCTTCGTTTATTTCAAAAACATCTACAAGTAGTACCAATCATCCTTAACAGATTAAATACATTTTTATATATCATCATGAAATTATTTAATTCTTTTAAAAGACTTGGTAGGGGAAATAGAAAATAACTAGAAAAATATTTAGATAGAGATTGGTATCGCAAAAATCATAACAGATTACCTCTAGTTGATGGTTGACGATGATGAGAGATATAGTCATTTTCTTGATGATGATGATCAAAATCAATGGAGATTTTACGGCGTTTTTGCCTCTCTCTAGCCTTATGGTTTTGGAACCAATAGAAAACATTCTTACTCTCGATCTTGCCGTAGAAACTGAGCTCTGTAGAGATCTTCTGAATTTGGTCAGTGGTCGGAGTTCTAAGACCAGCTCGGAACAAGTCAGTCAATATCTTCAACTGCTCCACCGTCGGGTTCCACCTCCCGCACTTCGTCCCCGTCCCTCCTCCTCCTCCGTTGTTGCCACGTACGCTACGAACTTTCAGGGGGAAAGACATTTTCAGATATAATCCTTAATCAAGTGTTTACGTTTTAGGGCTTGTTACTTGTATACTCGTATATAAATGCGGAGATCTAGTAATGGTGTTCAAGTTAAAAGATAAATAAATTGATAAATTGTCGGGGGAGAGGTTTTCGAGTTATGTGTCGTTTTATGATGAGTTGTTTATTACGAAATGCATGCTTAATGTTTTGTTTTTTCTTGGGATTTGGGAGAGACTGATCTTTGCAGATTTGATCGTTTTCTTTATCCTCGTCCTAACCTATCTTGGCCTCCGTACCATGTTACCATGTATATACACGTATAGATGTTCATGTTGCATAATTTAATTTTTTTTTTTTTGAATGGGACGTTCTAACGATTGAAATAAACTCAAATATAACTTCATTCTAGATTAGGGGTGCAAATGCGAAGTGGTCTTTGGATTTGAGATCAGGCTTTAATTTATAATACTGGAAAAACAATGTGTTCTCATCATATTGCACAAAATATAGAGGATGGTTTAGTCGTTGTCTTTGGTCAGAGGTTGTTGAAGATTCGAAGGTAAAAAATAAACCATATCGTAAATTATATGATCGATCGTTATTATTGACCAATACCCGCAAATATTAACATCATGACAATGATGACATGAATATGATAAGGACTAATCCTAACACGACACTGTGTGAACAGATTGACTTCCAAGTTATTAAACAGTAAGTTTTTATTTTGTTTTCCACAAAAGAAACGACACTTCAATCTCACAAGTTATTTAACGGTAGTTTTGTATTTTGTTTTACACAAAGATGTGACATTTGAGGGAGCTTGGTCGGCAACTGCAGAGGGGAGGAAATTCAAAATCTTATTCTTATATATACAAGAAAATATAACATTCAAAATATATATAACGGTTTGCAATTCATTAAAATTCTACAAAATGTAATATGTAGAAAAATAGTCATCCCTCGGTACTGTAGATGGTAAATTCGGCCATCCCTCAGGGTCCGAAGAACAGACGGCCCGGCCCACATGAAGCAGAGCATCAGCTCGACGCGGCGGTTTGAAGGGTCGATCTCTCGGCGTAATACGAGAGAGCTTTCGATGGGCTTCTCAACTAAATACTCCGAGGAAACGATTTCACAAAATCACGTGGGCTTCTCGGCCCAGCGAGTTAAAGCCCACAGAGACGACGCAAACTAGGTCACGGAAGAGCGTGAGGTCAGCTATAAAAGGGGAAGGAAAGACAACGTAGAGGGGATCCGAAATCACTGATACTCACTGGGCGGCTAGATTAAGGTTTTACCTTTGTTGTCTCGCCTTGTTGTATCTCTCCGGCAAAGCCTTCGTGGCTCCGGCACCTTTCAGTTCACACATTTCCTTTCCTTGTAACCAACGAAACATTCTTCCGATCTATAATAAGACGTCTTTGCTTAAACCCACATCTAAAANAAGGGGAAACGCCTAACGATACCTCGCGACATCCGGTCAGGAGACATTCATTCGGAACATTCCGTCTGTTCTCCCAAACCTTTAACTTCCTAAATTCATCGAATCCGACAGGACCCTCATCTCGATGAACTGGGGGGACTTACTGTAGATGGTAAATTCGATCATCCCTCAAGGCCCGAAGAACAGACGGCCCGGCCCACATGAAGCAGAGCATCAGCTCGACGCGGCGGTTTGAAGGGTCGATCTCTCGGCGTAATACGAGAGAGCTTTCGATGGGCTTCTCAACTAAATACTCCGAGGAAACGATTTCACAAAATCACGTGGGCTTCTCGGCCCAGCGAGTTAAAGCCCACAGAGACGACGCAAACTAGGTCACGGAAGAGCGTGAAGTCAGCTATAAAAGGGGAAGGAAAGACAACGTAGAGGGGATCCGAAATCACTGATACTCACTGGGCGGCTAGATTAGAGTTTACCTTTGTTGCCTCGCCTTGTTGTATCTCTCCGGCAAAGCCTTCGTGGCTCCAGCACCTTTCAGTTCACACATTTCCTTTCCTTGTAACCAACGAAACATTCTTCCGATCTATAATAAGACGTCTTTGCTTAAACCCACATCTAAAATCGAACGTTCTCCCGTTCCGTACCGTTTCCCGATCAAACAGGTACAAAAATGGATAATCCTTCCTTAAGTTTAATCCGGTGTCAAAGAATATATGTTTAACATTAAAAGCAAATATTTATTTTCGTTTAACAACAATTTTGCATGTTTTAGTAGTTTTAACAGATTTTTTTTTGATTCCTAATGACACTTGAAACCAAATACAAAAAGGATTTAACAAGAAAAAATAATTTAAAACAGAAAAGGAAAACTCGAACTAAATCTCATTTCGTTTTATTTTTCTTTTTAACTGCCGTTTATTTATATTCATGGGTATATACAAATGTATCAATGGTGGTGATTTAGAGGAGACATGCACGGGATGCGAAGCAAGTAAGAAAATGGTCCAAGGAATAAAATGACAATGTGAATAAAACCAAACATTGTTTTTAGAAACAAAGTAACTCTTCACTAAACAACATAACAGTACTTACAAATCAGTAGTATATATTTGTCTCTCTTGCATATAAATTTGCATTTTGTTTTTATATTTTTTCAAAACAGGTTAATTCGGTGTCAAAGTCAAAGTTCACATGGCTTATGTTATTTGGAATCATCCGGCCAGTTAACTTACATCAAGTTTCTTAATAGACATCATAACATCATAAGCATAATTAAATTAGCTATACTTTTTTATTTCGTTTGTGCAGACAAATTAGCTACCCTTGATTTCTTAGAAACAGATTTTCACGATCTAAAAGTAGGCATGCACCCAATTACTGGATCTGGATGGCAAACAAAAGTTATGAGTTCTGCACAAAAAGGTTTAGATATATCTGTCTGCTTGTCGCTGATTAGAATTTTCAGAACTCTTCTATACAAAACTCATATATTTCCAAACATTTCATACTTTATCTTATACAATATTTTTAGCTGTATATGCGTGCCTTTATTATGAACATTCACTAGTTTGCATAATGTTTTGTTTTTATACACAAGTCCGGGTTCCAAGCTTTGGGAACCTTAAAAAGCAACTTTGGTTTCTAAATTAAGTTTATTTGTGTTACTATTATTAAAACTATTATTGAGAGAGCAACCAATCAATCATGTTGTGTTAGTGCAATCACACCTATGGAAGTTGTTTAGCCTTTAATGGACAGCAATCTTGATTTAAGTAACTGATGTGTGGCAAATTTTCGAACAAAAACTTCTACTCCATTATAGTAGTGAGAACCAACTACCAAATAATAGTCGAGATATTAAGTTTAAGAAAGTGATTTCCTAACTTCAAATATGAAAATACATATGTATTTGTGGTGAAATTTATGATTGTACAAATGCAAACCGAATTCGATTCATAATTTTTAATAACTATAGCAAAAAAAAAATTGGACATGACTATATATTTAGACACCATCAAGAAATCTCTAAAATTCATGACATAGCAAAATGATTGTATCCTAAACCATCAACAAATCCACATCTATCTTTATACAGGCACCACTGGAGTTATATCAAATTGTACAGCTCTAAAAATCATCTCGGTTAGTATAATCAGATGAACATGTCTGCTATATGTTTTCAGTATTTTATAGGAAAATATATTTCTCAGAGAGCGAGAATTGCGTTCTTATCCGAGTCAAAAAAGTTGAGGACGGTCTCACATTGAAATGCTAACTCACATTCAATTCCCTATGATGTTCCATGCATAATTCCGATAAATACAATATACACGCTATATTAAATATTTGAATCTAAAAAGAAAATTGAATATATTATCAGAATAACACTATGACTTCAATTTGGGTACCAATTCTTGGCAAGTGATGTTTAGGCTCTAACTACTAGGTCAATGTCGTAGTATTATCTAACTTCTTTTTCTTAATAGGTTTCATATTTTCCCATTACTTATCAAAAGTTTCAACTAAAACCAATTCTTATAAGAAATTACTATGTTAATAGTGCCAAACGTGTAGCTTTCCCTTTTCTACTATTTTCTTCTAGAAACTTTGAAATATCGTGTAGTATTGCATAACTGTATTACGGATTTTTCTTATAAAAAAATTATTTACCTACTGATGGTTATGTTATTTGTTCGGGTAGTTCAAAATATATAATCAAAATTTGTATTTCAATTGTTACTGCAGTTATAAAATATAAGATATTTCAATTAACATAATAATGAAAACTTTTGGCCGAAGGAAAACCTTATGTTCTTTTTATGATTGAACTTAAATAGAGGCGCAGAATTTTGAAGGTTTCGCGAACTAGTTTCTAGCCTAAAATACACTTGGTGGATCCAAACTTTTTAAAACTTTTGATTATGTTTTTGGTTCATTGTGATATCTATTCAACACAAAAGAAGTTATTTACAAGCTCAATAAAGAGAATTTGAAAACTAGGAAACAACTAAAGTAAAAGTTTGTGACATTTCATTTTGTTTGAACCGAAACTTGAATCCCCGTTTCGGGTTTATTAATAAAGTAAATATTTAATTGAAAAAAAAAAGTTTGTGACGTTTGCCATTAATAACGATCATGAGAGACAAACGAGCGATAAAACAAGCCATGAAGCTTCAGATTGTCGTGGCAGCGCGCGGTTTGGACCAACATCTCTTCTGAGCAGAGCATCCGAACTTCTGACCAAACCATAAAAATATATAGACATGCATGCAAAAACTGAGTAATTTCTCAATTGACCGGTTATTCACAAAACACACAGTTTTATGGCCCGTTGATGCAGTGCAAGCCTTCAGAATGCATATATGAAGTAATTGTTTTATACCACTTGATAGCTTCATCGTGTAGTAAGTCAGTGGTTCCAAGTATATATTACTCGATTTAATCTCGTATACATATGTATATATAAATTTTTAAATTTCTTTAAATCTTCATCTCGAAGTTAGATTTTGTTAAAAAGTCTGACCTGAATCTAAACTATCGAGAAATCGATGACAATGAACAATAAAATACTAGGATAAAACCGGATCAGTTTTTATTAAAATTGTGAAACTAAAATATAATTAATATATCATTGATTGATCGGATTGGAAATTAAGCAAATTATGACACAAAAATCTTGTTTTTTTCCAGTGAATACATTTTTGAAAAAAGTGAACAGTCATGTTTCCACATTTGAATTATTTTGACTTTTATCATCGAATTCATACATGTCATTTTAATGATTTTAGTCGTATGCTTAAGGGAAAACTCACATTTTTGTAATTTAAAGTCGTTTTAAAAAATTCAAAATATAACATATGAGAAAAAATATAACATATAAGAAAAATATAACATATAAGGTTTCCTCATTTTTGTAATTTAAAATCGTTTTAATACATTTAAAATATAACATATAAAGTTTCCTCATTTTTGTAATTTAAAGTCATTTAAAAAAAAATCAAAATATAACATATAAGAAAAAATCTAATTTTTTTTAATTATATGGTTAATGTGATTGTTTAATTTTTTTAATAATATAAAATTAAACAAAATGAAGAAGGATTCAAAAATTGTTATCAAATCTTTATTATTCATAGTCATTAATTGCAATATATATGTTAATCATATTAGGTAATTCCGTAGCTTTTATTTAAAGAAAAAATACAAACTTCCCATATTTTGGGTTAATACAATGTTTCCTAGTAATTGAATTTGTACCAATAGTTTTTTCAATTGATTTTTAAGCTGCCATGTAAGCTAAATTGACATCATAATTGAGTTACATCTAAACAAAATTTCTTTTTAATTAGTACAAAATTAAGGTTACCACTTTTTAAATGATACTCGTAATATATAGGGGATATTTATTTCACTTGTGTGTATTCTATACACAAATGATAGAAAACACGCGTGACGTTTTCTCAACAACGAAGGGAACTTTGTGTCGTTTACATTGGTAAAAATCACACGGCGTTGACCCATTATTATTTAGACCAGGAGCTTCCTTGCCCCACGTCTCAAAAGACAATCGCTTATGGCCCTTTCCTTTTTAATGAAACTGATTTTACCCTTTTGTATTTTTTGAAATTATTATTTTTTAATTCAAAAATCAAAAAATTGGAAAATTTCGAAATTCAAATTTTCAAATTTTCAAATTTTTTAAATTTTCAAATTTTAGTTATCTCATATTTTTACTTAGTTGTATTGTGTTATACTTAGTGAGTTAGTTATACTTAGTTGTGCTGAGTTTTATATTTGTTATGCATAGTATTACTGAGTACTACTGAGTATAGTTATATCGAGTTTTATTGAGTTATACCTAGTTCTACTAAGTTATACTGGTTATACTGCGTAATATTGAGTACTAATGAGTTAGTTATACCAAATTCGACTGAGTTCTACTGGTTATACTACATAATATTGAGTAATACTGAGTTAGTTATACCAAGTTAGACTGAGTTCTACTGGCTATATTGCGTACTACCGAGTTAGTAGTTCCTGTTAGATACATCTATATTATTAAAAGAGAAGTAACCATTTGAAAATGTTCTTACTTCATTAATTAAACCTTTTTTTTTTGTCTTTTGCAGTTGCATTTATGAAATATCCTAAAACGAATAAAACTGCCTAATTTATTACTTGTCTTTTCAGTTACATTAATGAAATATGCTTAAATGAATTTTAACTTCATATTTTATTGTTTGTCTTTTTCAGTTACCTTAATGAAATATCCTTAAATAAATTTGGACGTAATGTCATTTAATCAACCAAAAAAACTCATGAGTTATCCTTACGTGCATAATTTTAATAATGGAGATTTTTAAAAACATGCATCATTAAAATGTTACCTAAAACATGCAGCACTAATATATAGCATGCGTCAATAAAACTAAAATTTGACTCACACAATTGTACGGATATTATTTTCAGTTTATTAAATTTAAAAATAATTATTTATTCAAAAAATATTTAAGAATGGCTATGTTTTAAAAATTATATGGTATTATTTGCTCATAACTCATTTGTCATTTGATAAATTGTTAGAAATAAAATTTTAGCATAATATAACTCAGTTGTCATTTGCTAAATTTATGGTTTTTATTTATATTTTTTATTATTTAATTATAATATTTTCATTTTATATTTGAAAGATAAATGAATTTTCTTTCAAACAATATTTTTGTAAATGTATTTTTTTTAAAAATAATCAATTAAAATTGTTATTATCATTGAATATCATTATTTTTGACATAATTTGAGTTTTCGTTTACATCAAAACTTATCATATTTTAGGATAATTTTAATTTAAAATGTAATTTTCATATTTTTCAAACAAATTCTAAAAATATTTTTTAAATATTTTGTTATAATTGTTAAAAAAATATTGAGTTGCATTTCAAATAAAAAGGTAAAGATATTAAAAATATTCTAATTAAAATATGTAAAATTTAATATAGTNGAGCTCTTGTACACCAGCAACATTGCTTTTCCAATTGTAGCTACACTTAAACAAACATCTCAGAAAGGCGAGGGAAGCAACAATGCAGAAGAAAACAGATTATCACCAGAGACTGTTTCTGAGAAGTTGTTAAGTGAAATAAAGAAAGTAGGAGAGTTCCCTAGCTTGGCTATCAAGGTCTGCAAAGGCCATATCAACTTCTTTTCAGCTACACAAGTCACTTCCTCAGAGAGAGATCAAGGTGAAAGCCTCCCCTCTGCTACAACAACTACAAAGTCTTCTTCAAACAACCTTCAGGTAAGAAAGAAGAAGCTGGAGATACATTTGAAAAGGTCAAGTTTTGATCCAGAGGAGTATGAACTATACAAACGTTATCAACTGAGAGTTCATAACGATGAGCCAGAAAGCATCTCAAAAACTTCGTACAAAAGGTTTTTGGTTGACACTCCGTTGATCGAAGTTCTCCCTTCAAGTGATGGTGATGAGGTTCCTCCTTGTGGCTTTGGTTCTTACCATCAACAATACAGAGTTGACGGACGTCTTATAGCTGTGGGAGTAATCGACGTTCTTCCCAAATGTTTGTCTAGTAAATACCTATTCTGGGATCCGGAATTTGCTTCCTTGTCTCTTGGAAACTACTCTGCTCTCCAAGAGATCGATTGGGTGAAACAGAACCAAGCTCGTTGCTCTGCTCTTGAGTATTACTATCTTGGCTATTACATACATTCTTGCAACAAGATGAGATATAAAGCGGCGTATCGTCCTTCCGAGCTTCTATGTCCTCTCCGTTTCCAGTAAGTTTCCTACTAAACTCCTGTTACTTCTTGTCATTTCTGAGAGAGAGAGATCTTGTGTTTTGTTTTCAGATGGGTTCCATTTGAAGTAGCTAAGCCTCTACTTGACAAAAAGCCGTATTCTGTGTTGTCTGATTTCACTAAAGCTTCTTTGTCACCTGCACCTCAAGCTTCTGAAACACTAGTGAAGTCCACGAGGGAACGGGAAGACATGGAGATGAACAACTCTGATGAAGACTCAGATTCCGATTCTGGTGTTGACGGCAATGACATTGCCAATATACTTATCAGTCTTAATGGAGCTAGGCTTCGATACAAGGTAATATTAGTATCACTATCACTTGTTCTCTACGATTCTGTTCCTTATCAGATCATCAAGTCCTGAATCTTTGTTAAAAATTTAATAAATTTCTTTTTTGAAGGATTTATTACGGATCATGAACATGAGAGTTCGTAGACAAATGGAATCGATGTTTATCAGTTACCGGAAAGTTGTGGGAGCTGAGCTTTCGGAGAGAATGGTGTATGAACTACAGTAACACTAAGCTTACTCTTTTGTAACATTAATAACAGTGATACTATATCACTGAATCTCAGAGCAGTCATGTTCCTCCATCTTGTCATGTTTTCTCAGCAAAACAGAGTGAAACAATTCACCCAAACTATGATTATAGAATGGAACTATGCTTGAAACCAAAGTGAGTTTGGCTAATTGTGTCAAGACTAGGAATGAATCCAAGCTGAAATTGATTCTAAACAGAATGTACACTGCTATTCATGTAGTAAACAACTTTAGAGACGAAAAAGCTTTGACAGATAAGATAATGAGATAAATTATAATTGCATGTGTTCCACAAGTAGTTGCAACACAAACAGTTGATCTCCGAAGGAGTCCTAATGGAAGCTGGATGGTTCACAAAATGAGAAAAGAGAAGAAGGCATTGAAAAGAATGATAGAGGAGAGGAGAATGTACAAATCAGATATGGTGAATTATTGAGATGAAGAAGCATATCATTCATTCATTCATTCATTCATCAGTATCACTTTCTCCGGCTTCAACTTCTTGAGCCGCCACCCAGTAATTGTTTCCATCCGGACCGCAGACCTTGTACCTGTCAAAATGAATATGAAACAAATACATCATCTCAACTCAAACAAAAACCAAACCAGTGATTAAAGGTTAACAAAGGTACTACAGACCTTTCGAGAACAGATTTGCCTTCCTTGTACTTTTGGTTCTTCTCGAAAGCAAACTCCTGAATTAACAAAGACACAGACAAAAAGGTTGATTACCAAGAAACATTAGATTAGCCAAGCAAGAGCCAAGTGGTGTTTAATCTTACATATCTCCATCCAACATAAGAGCCGCATTTGACGCAGTAAATATCGACAACGGTGTGCATACCCGTCATCATCATCCTATCTTCCTTCTTCCCAGCATACACATTCGCTCTGTCCACACACAATAAAAAAATCCACTACTAGTAAAACATGCATACAACTATTCCTATCCAGCTTAAAAGTTTGGAACCAAACTCTGAAGTAGAAAAACTTACACCTTACTGAAGAGGTAAGCTTTCCCATGGCGGGATTGAAACGACTGTTAAAAACCCAAACCAAACACTTTAGTCTTATACAACCATTAAAGCATTTAGAATGAATGATGAGACCAATTAAATCAGTGATCTAATGATGAGCTATTTGAGAATCGTCTGATTTGATGTAATTTGAATAAGATGATGATGATCAGTGATATAAATCGCAATAAACAAATATCACAGATTAGTAAGATTGAGCAGCAAAATCGAGAGATTCGGAAGAAAACCTTGGAGACGACATCATCGCAGAGAGCGATACTAGTCTTACAGTGCCTACAACTGTAAGACTTGCCTTCCAAATTCACCAAGAACAATCTCCCCATCCTTTCTTTCTTCTTCTTATTCCAGAAACCGATCAAAATCTAGTAGTGGGAGATTAGGAACCGATCTTTATAGAAGAAATCAACGAGTCTGTGTTTGGTTGGTATAATGGGAAAGGTCATTTAATTACGGACCAAGGCCGTTTTATCAAAATTTCGGTGAGGAGAAAGGAAACTATAAAATGGAGAAAATTCAGTGTTCTTTACTTTGACGATATTTATTATTATTTTAACTTTTTTAAATATGCTCACCTCGTGGACCTGGCCCAGTCATAGCCTCGGAATATGCGAAAACTATTTTTTTTTTAATATGCGTATTATTATGAGAGGAGCTACTTCTATGTGTTTCTGATTTTTCTGTTATCATATTGCTACTAGATTGATGGAATGTACGTGATTGAATGTTATCATTGAGACTATCATACATACATAAGAGTATAATATTATATTGTTACTCTTATCAAAATGATTTGGGCTTCCATGGATTTTTTTTTTTTAATTTGTCGTTACTTCTTTTCATTTGTAATCTTATCAAACTTGTAATAACCAAAAACAAAATCATAAATTAAATCTGGTTGGATGTCTGATGGCTCTTGCGGTGCCGATTGGACCATGCATCTACTTCTTCGCCTTTTTTTTCCTTTCCATTCGACTATAACTTAAAATGGTGTTTGATTTCTCCATCTTTTTTGGTGTAGGTTTGATGGTGTGTGGTGTGTTTCTTGATGTTTCCTCTTTTCGGATAATGCTTGACTTTTGTCTATAGGGATATGTGTGAGGTCCCAACCCGGTTTCCCTTACCGCCGGTACGTCTTCAGTTCGCTTCCCTCGACCAAACTGGCCCTATCCAAATTATTCTTTTAACTTAGGATTTTTTTTATCCAGTTTTCCTCAATGATTCAGTTCAGTTCCCCAAGTTCATTAAATCTATCCAGCATCCTAGCAAATTACTAAGACTGACAATATAATAAAACATGTACCTCACTGCCTCGGTGCTAGTTGTCCGCGAGTCCATCCGTACGCTTCATCCTTGTTGTCTTCATCCTTTCACATTCGTTCTTATCCAGCCAGCTCAATCAGATACTTAACATTTCTGCATCACCTTTGGTTTACTCGAACCACTTGGTTCTTTTTCATTCCAGTACGCTTAACCTTATGCCTCAGAAACTCTTAGTCGATCCTTCCCATTTCTTCACTTCCGAATCCGGATCCATCGACTTGAATAAACCTCTCTGTAGTTCCAACACTTAGCCAAAAATTCGAATAACACCCTTGGTTATTCCAGTATGACTTAAGCAATAATCAATAAACAGATCATTTTTCCAATGATCTTAACACCGACTTCACTCCAACGATCTGATCATTCACCCATGATCTTAACTCTGGTGTCTTTCCAGTCAGGCTAAGTTACATTTGCCCATACAAAGTGTAACTCTGACTTAGATCTTTCCAAGATCAAGTCTCTCGATCAGTTCTTCTATGCTCGCCCTTAGCATTATNTGAAGAACTTTTGTGATGATTTCCACAGGAACAGCAGTAACATTGCATCCATTGGCCGCATCGCCATCCAGTCATTCTGCTCTCCCCTTTGTGAGTATTCTGATAAGGTAAAATTAGGTCGAAGAGCTCTTTATAACTTGTAGTCTATCTTTATTCAACAATGTATCTTGTACAAGGGTCTTGTTGTTCTATGTTATCGTGTTTTTTAAAAAAAATTATTATTTCTGTCAAACACAGGAATCAGAAATGCTTTCATTCATAAGATTGCTGAAAAGTATGCTGATGGTTTCAAATGCGGTTGCCATTGTTACTTTCCCGCCTTCCATGCTCTCCCCGTCTTCGTCAACAAGACTGCAGCACATGGCGGATACCTTACTCTCTGTCAAAGCGATCCCAGGTTTGTCTCCCTTGATCTGCTTAGTCGTTATTAGATTATTGTAGTTGTTTTTGACGTGTGCCCTCGCCTTTTCTCCAGATGGTGACAAGGAATTGGAGAAACTTCTCACTGGCTACAAGGACATAAATGGATTCCTCAACATACACAAAGTTGCGCGTATCAATACACAGGTATTAATTATCTCATTGTAGACGTGTTATTTACCTCAGAACCCGTTAGCAGTTATGTCAAAAGGCCCTTTTGAGTTACGCCAAAACTTATGAAGTCCAAATTTCTACTCAATAAGTTATCCAGAAGTTAATATAATCCAAAGTTCTCTTTTGATGAAAATGGCATGAAATAAACCGTAGAAGAAATGGATTCACTTTGGTCCCAAAACATTGGTTTTTACTTGAATTGTTTAATTGAAACAGGTGCCTGTAATTCTAGAGGCAAAGACCTTCTCAATGAGCTTGAAGAAGAGAAGATTCTTGGCTCTAGAGTGTCTGAATCAAGCCCCTGTAGACGGATCCAGTGGAACATCGTATGGCACATCTGGGAGCTGCTCTGGATCATCCAAATCCGGAGCACTCGATTTCTGAGTTACTGAGTTAGTTTTTTTCTCATTTTCTTATTAGCTGCTTTTTAAAATGACTTCACTTCAGAAACTGGCCATTATAGTGTTCGGTCAGAAGAAACAGTTATCACATTAGCTAAAAGTGTATCTACAATTCGTCTTTTGAGTTACAGAAACTGAAATCTATTTTGTTTCATTTGTGTATAATCATATTCATGAAACTCTGACGACCAATAGTAGATGCTAAGTATATACTCAGCATTCAATATAATTAAATATTTACAGATTAGTATGGTTATGTAATAAAGAAGATAAAGAGTTGGAGCATTGAATGAAGAGTTCAAAAATGTGGTTGATCTATATATTTGGTGCTCCTTTACTTACCAACCAACAAACCATATCATTTGAATTACTGCCTCATTAATCTTCCTTTACTTGTACTCTATTGACTTTTCTTCCCAAATGTCCAAGAGAAATTCATAAACAACGAATTTCAGAATATAAAACCTTTCACATCATTTTTATTTTGGTAGATTCAAACATAGAAAAGTAATAATAAAATTGTATATATTTTTAATTGAATATCTATATTATTAAAACTGAAGTATATTTTAGATTTGTTTGGAAACAAGAATAACACTATATATCTATATTGTTTGAAAACATGGATATCATTTAAAAAAAAACTATGGTCTTTTAGCAATATAAAAAAATCGATTTGTAATCAATACTAGATTTTGATCCGCGAAACCGCGCGGATATTTGTTTTCACTTTTCTATACATAAATTATTGTTTTAGAACATAAGTGGTATATATTTTTAACGTTAATCATATACTTAGATATTTATATAACTATTTCAAATACAATAATTTTATAATTTACAAGTTATAATTAATCAATTGTTTAAAACCGTATGTATTTGTCACTTCTTATTATATATTTATCTTAATGTATTTGCATTTAGTAATTAAAAAAATTAATATATTCATAAGAAAATATATTTAAAATTATTTTTTATTTAATTTATGCTAAATTCGGACCCGTCTTTCAAAGCTGGATTTCTTTTTACCAATATTTTTATGCTTATTTATTTTAGATAATATATTATTGTATATACAAAAGTCTAAGATATANGTGTGCAAGATCGATACACAGAGAGAGAGAGAGAGAGAGAGAGGTAGATCTCTCAGCGGCCGGAATCATTTGCGGTGTAGTAAAGAAACAGCGAGTTTCAGCTGTTTGTGAAGACAGAAAGACACGAGTGGTTTGTGTCTTTGTGCGGTGAGAGATTTATAGAGACAATGGTAGGACCGTCGCGGCCTCAGATCGTTCTGTTTGGATCATCCATCGTCCAGATGAGCTTCGGCCATGGAGGTTGGGGCGCCATTCTCTCCGAGGTCTATGCTCGTAAGGTATAATGTCTCTCGCGTGATTACTCTTTGTTTGGTTTGCAGAGATATCTTAAGCGGATCGCCTTTTTTGCTAATTACTGTTTGTTATTTCTCCTAATCATACATATGTTATATTAGATTCGTATTTTTTTTCCTGAATATTAAGCATTGATTCTTGGAAAATTCATGAGCTTTCGTCAACGTAATAGACACGTTTAGTTTTGCGGATGCTTATTATTTTCTCCATTTGAGTGTTTTGTTTCTCTTTCTCTGGAACTAGCTAATGTCGGAAATGAAAAGTAAATCATTACCGATGTTTGTTGTCTTTGGTCTGCGGTGGAATGATATTACAAAAGAAAACAATGCATTTAATGCAAAAACCTAAATTTGGTGAGGTTTTTGAGTTGTGAGAACTGTATTAATGTGGGCTGCTTGTGACTTTTATCTACGGTGAACTAACGTGAATAGGTTGACATCATTCTGCGTGGATACTATGGATGGAACTCAACTCGTGCTTTGGAAGTTGTGGACCAAGTCTTCCCCAAGGTACTCTTCTTCTCTCTTGAGAAATGTATAGATTCCTTTGGATCCTTAGCCTTCTTTATGCTAGATTATGATGGACCGTTCAGTATAAGATGTTGAACTTATTCTTAGTTACCTAATTAGAATTCTTTGGAAACCTTAAAAGTTACAATTTAAAATTCGTCAAAAGGATCACACAAGTGTCTACTTATAAAAGCTGTTGCCAGTGAAATGTCTCTTTGTTTTCTCCATGTTCCCATCATTTAAAATCTATTTTCTTCCACAATGTTGCCAAAAGATGGCAGTCATAGACTCATAGCATATTAACTTGTATCACTTTCATTTTCACTAATGAATATTTACAGTTTAGCGATAGTATATTAACTTGTAAATGAATGCAGGATGCTGAGGTACAACCTTCTCTGGTCGTTGTGTATTTTGGAGGAAACGACTCAATGGCGCCTCACCCTTCTGGTCTAGGACCTCACGTTCCACTTTCTGAATACGTTGATAACATGAAGAAGATCGCTATTCATCTTCAGGTTACTTATTGATTCTTAATCTTCCTTAGGTTAAGGCTTATCTTCCATTATACACTTCTGAACCTCTCTTTCTATGTTCTGT
>QGKV02000297.1:30061733-30072365 GCA_003260655.2 Brassica cretica
TGGCTGCAGAGATACTGAGAGTGATCAAAGAAGCGGAGTGGACACCGTCGCTTCACTGGAAATCGATGCCAACTGAGTTCTCAGAGGACTCACCTTACGATCTTGTTTCAGCTGATGGCAAAAACACTGTCAACTCTTCAGAGTGGACGTACTTCTGGGAAGAACAATGGGATTAACACACACAACAACAATAACAACAAGAAGACCTTTATAGAATGTGTTGTTGTTGTTGTTGCCTTGGCTATTTTCGATTCTAACGTTATTTTTTATCAGTGTTTGTTTTTGTCATGCTTTTGCGTTTACTCTTTCTCTAAGTACTGATAGATAGGTTCGTGCTTGATTAGTTCCTTGAATCTTAATACTATCTAATAATCTTCCATATATTTTCTTTTTCTTGGCTACATATCTTAAAGTTAGACTTCAGAAGAAAAAGTCTACAAAGTTGAAAGTTGAATTCCATTACATGGTCAAAAGGTAGTTGGTAGACTTGTTAATGTTGACTAACCTCTCCCATCACTAGTAATAACATTAATATTTGAAAAAAGGAGAAATTTTATTTATTTATATTTTAGAAAAAAGGAGAAAATTTATTTATCACATTCTCACTCACTCACACATACACCAGAGCCAATATTAGGTTTGATCAAGATAGAATTAAGTTTCTAGAAAATATACGGTTTTAATTCAAATCAATCTATATTATTAAAAGAAAAATACAAAATAGAAATACCCTTTTGTTTTATCACTTATTTACACTAAAATGCCATTAAAGTATATATTAAACTTACCTTTTAATATTTTTGTCTTTTTTAATTTAAATAATAGATTTAAGCATATATTGTCCTTTCCTAATTTAAATAATAGATTTCTTAATATAATCTTAACCAAAATAGATTTTTCAATAGATTTCTTAATATATTTCGTACTAATATTTTTTTTTTTAAAAATCAATATTTATTAATAATAAAATAAAAATGACACATCATACTCAATTTATATAATATATATAAATAAAATATAAAAACTCTATTCAAAAATTATTGGTATAATATTTTCATATATATAAATCCAGTTAGTTATAAATATTGAATTTGTTTATATGATACACAGTGATATAATATATGATTTAGACCACATAATATAATTATTCAAAGTAATAAATAATTTTTTTTATGTTTTAAGTGTTATATTAATTGTGTAATACATTTAAATTTACAAATGTATATTTTACCATTTAGTACAAACTAAAAGTTTAAAATCAAAACAGATATTCAAACAGTCACGAGTCAAGCTCTAGGAATAAACACTAAGAATGTGAAATTATTTTTTTAACAAAATTTTTAAATAGAAATTATAATTCTTAATATTGTTGGAATTGGAAAAAGTTATGACCCACTCCTATGCTATTTTAATCAGGATAATTAAAATTTATATCATAGCATTTATATATCGCANACATTGTAGACTTTGTTCCTGAGGATGGAGAATCTAAACTTACTTTGTTAGAAACATATAATGCTAGATAATCATCACGTAGATTCTTTTTCCCTTATCAAAGTTGTAGCCATCTCTCTTTAGTCTTTTCCAATCTATTGTACACTCAGTGAGTGTTATACATAAACTCATATTTTTTTAATTTGCAGGAAGCGGCTATTCAGTCTGATCAACGATCTCCCAACTCTCTTCGATGTAGTGACTGGTAGGAAACCCATCAAAGACAACAAACCAAGCTCAGATTCCGGAAGCAAATCCAGAAACGGCACTAAGGTACACTAAATAGAAACCTTCCTTTCCTTTTGATATGAAGATTTTTTCAGGTTCCTGTCTTAAAAAAACGAAAATGGGTTTGTTGCAGAGGTCAGTAGAAGGGCAGCCAAAGAGCACAACACCGAAACTGATGGAAGGGAGCTACGAGGATGATGATGAAGAAGAAGGAGAAGAAGAAGAAGACGAGCATGGAGACACTCTCTGTGGAATCTGTGGAGGCAATTACACACAAGATGAGTTCTGGATTTGCTGTGATGTTTGTGAGCGTTGGTATCACGGAAAATGCGTGAAGATCACTCCCGCCAAAGCAGATAGCATCAAGCAGTATAAATGCCCGCCTTGCTGTGCAAAGAAAGGAAGACAGTGATGATAATCACCTCCCACAGATTCTGGTTCTCGTGTCTTAATGATATATTAATGAACCCTTTTCTCTTTTTGTTGTTGTTTCTTTAACCTTTTAATTTCAAAGCATACAGAACTGTCTCTCTCTTTAGATCTCCAGAAAGGGATTTCAAGAAGTTGAGAGAGGGAGTAGCAACTGTTTGAGTATTATTATTCATACAAGAAGACTGGTTTGTTCCATAAAATGTGTCATGGGATTTGTATATGCACTCTGTTTAATCTTTCTTTTTGGTCTTGCTAGGTCTTTTATCTATGTTAAGATTCTGTATTTTTTCATATAATTCAAAGAAACTTGTTTTTTGAAAGTATACGAGTGTCAAAGGTGAATGATTGTGGCTATGTTAAAGATTTGATGTAAAAAAATAACATTGATGTCTTTTTTTGTTCAACTGATTAGATTAGAAATAACTTTAGAGTTTAGACCCCATTAAGCTCATTGAAACATGCCTTAGCAATGAGGTCTGCATGCCCATTTTGAAGTTTAGAAACATAAGAGATATGAAGTAAATGAGAAGCTGAAATTGAAGCAATGGCGGTCAAAGTCCCGTAGAGCTCCGACGGACGGTGTTTCAGATTGATTGCTTTTACAAGCATTTGAGAGTCTGATCTTAGCCAGATTTTGGTGTACTCGGATGATACGGCATGTAGAAGAGCAGCGCGAATGGTAAGCCCCTCCGCGAGGAGAGTTGAAGAGACGTGGTCTTGGAATTGGGAGCCTCTCCTGATCTCTGTGAGATTCTGATCAGTGAAGAGCCACCTTAATCCTGCTGATTTGGTATCTGATCTCCATGCTGCATCTGTATTGCAGATTAAAGTTGTCGACGCGAGCGTTGTTGGTGAAGAGACGCTGTTGCGTGATTTGGCAGCGGGGTAATTTTTGGTTGTGCCTCCTGAGCTGTCGTCCATTCTCTTGCTGCGATCAACGATTTGCTTAGACAGTCTTTGTGGGGAGGAAGTCATGTTCTCGAAGAGTAGTTGATTCCTAGCAATCCACAGGTTCCACACAATCTAACGGAATAGATTGATATTTGTACCTACTGGTGGTAGATTAATGCGTTGATAGGAAGCCACCAATTCTTCTCCAAAAGAAAGAGCTTGGGTGAGATTTGATGGTGAGGACCATGGTGCCAGTTCTCATACTCGTTGAGCAAAAGGGCAGTGGCAAAACAGATAACCGATAGTCTCTCATTTTCCACACCTAATACAATTAATGTTTTCAAGTAGGCCTATTTTTTTAAGGTTCTCACCTGTAGGTACCGCGTTCTGCATTATTTTCTAAAGGAAGAGTTGGATTTTCGGGAGTAGTTGCGCCTTCCAGATCATTTTATTCCAGTTGAAGTTTGTTGGAGCCATATGGTTTGCGGGCAATGCTGTTGTGTGCAAACGTTGTGATAGGTATCCAGATTTTGAAGTATACGTGCCCGATTTGTCGAGTAGCCAGACGTACGAGTCTTCAGCTCCTGTAGTGCTCGGGCGGAGGAGTAGGATTTCTTCCACCAAAGTAGGGAATTGCTTTTCAAGAGGTTCTCTGTTCTAAACTCCTGTTTCTCTGGAGAGTACATCTGCAAACACTAGGGCCTTTGCGTCTAGGGTTGTTGGTCCTATTGCTGNAAAACAAAAAAATGGGGTTTGTTGCAGAGATCAATAGAAGGGCAGCCAAAGAGCACAACACCAAAACTGATGGAAGGGAGCTACGAGGATGATGATGATGAAGAAGAAGGAGAAGAAGAAGACGAGCATGGAGACACTCTGTGTGGAATCTGTGGAGGCAATTACACACAAGATGAGTTCTGGATTTGCTGTGATGTTTGTGAGCGTTGGTATCACGGAAAATGCGTGAAGATCACTCCCGCCAAAGCAGATAGCATCAAGCAGTATAAATGCCCGCCTTGCTGTGCAAAGAAAGGAAGATAGTGATGATAATCACCTCCCACAGATTCTGGTTCTCGTGTGTTAATGATATATTAATGAACCCTTTTCTCTTTTTGTTGTTGTTTCTTTAACCTTTTAATTTCAAAGCATACAGAACTGTCTCTCTCTTTAGATCTCCAGAAAGGGATTTCAAGAAGTTGAGAGAGAGAGTAGCAACTGTTTGAGTATTATTATTCATATAAGAAGACTGGTTTGTTCCATCATATGTGTCATGGGATTTGTATATGCACTCTGTTTAATCTTTCTTTTTGGTCTTGCTAGGTCTTTTATCTATGTTAAGATTCTGTATTTTTTTCATATAATTCAAAGAAACTTGTTTTTTGAAAGTATACGAGTGTCAAAGGTGAATGATTGTGGCTATGTTAAAGATTTGATGTAAAAAAAAAAACATTGATGTC
Source organism: Brassica cretica (assembly GCA_003260655.2). Taxonomy (NCBI): domain Eukaryota; kingdom Viridiplantae; phylum Streptophyta; class Magnoliopsida; order Brassicales; family Brassicaceae; genus Brassica; species Brassica cretica. Next base: position 30,066,233 of record QGKV02000297.1, read on the forward strand.
TTTTTTTGTTCAACTGATTAGATTAGAAAGAACTTTAAGAGTTTAGAGCCCATTAAGCTCATTGAAACATGCCTTAGCAGTGAGGTCTGCATGCCCATTTTGAAGTTTAGAAACATAAGAGAAACGAAATGAAGTAAATGAGAAGCTGAAACTGAAGCAATGTCGGTCAAAGTCCCGTAGAGCTCCAACGGACGGTGTTTCAGATTGATTGCTTTTACAAGCATTTTTGAGAGTCTGATCTTAGCCAGATTTTGGTGTACCCGGATGATACTGCATGTAGACAGTCTTGTGGGGAGGAAGTCATGTTCTCGAAGAGTAGTTGATTCCTAGCAATCCACAGGTTCCACACAATCCAACGGAATAGATTGATATTTGTACCTACTGGTGGTAGATTAATGCGTTGATAGGAAGCCATCCACCAATTCTTCTCCAAAAGAAAGAGCTTGGGTGAGATTTGATGGTGAGGACCATGGTGCCAGTTCCCATACTCGTTGAGCAAAAGGGCAGTGGCAAAACATATAACCGGCAGTCTCTCGTTCTCCACACCTAATACAATTAGTGTTTTCAAGTAGGTCTATTTTTTGAAGGTTCTCACATGTAGGTACCGCTTTCTAAAGGAATAGTTGGATTTTCGGGAGTAGTTGCGCCTTCCAGATCATTTTATTCCAGTTGAAGTTTGTTGGAGCCATATGGTTTGCGGGCAATGCTGTTGTGTGCAAACGTTGTGATAGGTATCCAGATTTTGAAGTATANCGATCAGTCATATTCTTATAGTGAACCGAAACTGATTTTGGTGCAATAAAAAATGAAACCTCATGATTGTTGTAGTTATCATATATATACATTTTTTTTGCTAAATACATTAAAGTCAAGATTTATTATGAAATATATATATATATAGACGATTTATAAATTTAGTAATTATTTGTATTGTAAATATATTGAACCACAAAAAAAAAACATTTTTCAAACCCGTAAAAACTATAATCAAAACGAAAACAAAAGCATAACATCAAATTTCATTTTTTTTACCTGAAAGAAGCCAAACTCACGGCATGCTTCCGAGATCCTCTCCTTGTCCTTTTGATTGCCGGATAAGATGCTGCTTAGGTCTATGACTGGGATATTTATGGCGCCATCTTCCGGTTGTTGATTAATAGTGATGGTTTGATTAGGGCGTTGAGATGGCGGCTTGATGAAACGGTCGGGGACGGTGGCGAGGTTTCTCTCGGCCAGGGACTGCACCCGGATGATTGGTTCTGGCCATTTTTCGCCGAGGCCATTCGTGGTTTTGTCTAGGTCGCTCATGTTGTCCATCTTGACTTCCTGTTCTTGTTCGTTGAGGCCGTTCTTGGTCTTGATCTCGATCTTGTCGGTGGTCTCCTTCTCGATCATGATTTTGTCTTCGTTGTTCATATTTTCTGTTTTGAGTTATTGATATTGCTCGTGTTCTTTTACTTGTTCATGTTAAGTTGTAAAGGATTGTTATCTATTTATAGAGTGCGTGGTTAGAGACAGAACGAGAAAACCATGAAGGGAAAAACTGTGTGAAATAAAAAATAAAAGATCTTGATTTTTTTCCTCGTGGTTTTGTGGATATTAAATAGCGATTTTAGTTCTTTGTCGAAAGTAACTTAAGAAACCGTAACCGACGATGAAAACCAAAAATCGTAACCGACGAGGGAATCCGGAGTTGAGTCCATGGGATTGCGGCCATGTGTTTGTTAATTTATGGAACGTGTATAATATGTGAATAAACGTTTTCTACTACATGGTATTAAAAGATAGAAAATGACGTGGAACGTGTATAGCATGTTTGTTTGGAGTTCTTTGTTCGGTTACTGTTTGTAAAACTTGGTAGATATTTTATCATTAAAAAATATGTAAATAGTTTACAGTAGTTTCTTTTATAAGCTCCTAATAATGTAAACTAATATTGGTATATAACTGTATTGCTCGTGGCTTTGTAATTTAGCTGACGAGTTCTATATGTCCAGATGGGGTTCACATTCCCGTCACGAACGCTAAACTGGGAAGAGTTCTTAACCTAACCATTGCGCACGCCAGAGTCACCATCAACCATACCCTTATATGTTCCCTAGATTTTTTCATGGTGAACAACATTTTTTCTCTTTTAGCTGACGTCTACTTTATCTCTAAGTTGTAGTGATCTCCATTTCTTTTCCTTAACATCCTCATGCAAAATGAATCTGATATGAACTTATTAAATCAAGCTGGAGAGAAGCCACTTCAAACTGCTTGAACAGCAGAAAACCTCATGCCTTTTCTCAAGCTCCTCACCGCACAAGGTGCTGATTTGGAGGGTCTGAACTCTGAATAACGAGCATGCCACGCCTCTTCATATCACATAACTCCTATATATATGTTGTCCTTCTGTTGGAACATGTGAGCTAACATGGAGACTCATGCTCAATGGAATAGTACGCTTTTAAGTGGTTATCGATTTTTTGCAATGTTGTTGTTTCCTTTTAGAATATTACAAAAGTAAACACTTTTCTAGACATAATAACAATGTTTAAGAAATTGTTAGGAAGTAACTAAGCATTTATAGAGGACTAATGATTAATCAGATTATTCTTAAACCTCGTATAAAATGTGAATATGTATTAACATTATTACTTGATTAAACATATCTAAACCAATTATATCGACTTAGAGAAATTTTAATAGATTTAGAACAGTTTAAACCAATTTGAATCACATAGATCAGATTTTAAGTATTTCGACTTTAAACGTATGCTGTCTAAGTACANAAATTATAATTGAAACTTACCTTAAAATACAAAACCAACCAAACTGAATAATGTTTGGTTTAATCACTCAAATACAAAATATGTATAAAAAACCTTGAGAGTGGTGAATCTAATGACAGTACAATGTATCTTATATATATGCTTCAAGTATTGAAAACAAAGTTGGGGTTTCCATCTGATTGTATTCAGAGATAATGGTAACACAATGAATTGACATTAATAAGCAAAAAAAATCAGCTGGTCAGAAATAGATAAATCTGACAGCTTCTCTCTCTTTCTCTCTTTGCATGCTTCATTTCACTCTGCTGTTACCTTGATCTCTCCATAGAGATTAGGGTCTGCTTCATAGTATACAACATCTCCTTCATCGCTCACAAAATGATCTTCTTTAATACTTTTTGCTAAGATTCCCAGTAAATGCAATGGCAAAGGTCCAGACTTATCAGGCTCCCTATAATACTTCCCTAATACTGGTTTAGCTGCTTCTGTCTGCAAAGGAGAAACAAGCAACCAACAGACACACAGAGATAAGTTCTAAGCTTCTGTAGTAGCATGAACACACCAAAAATCAAACTTTCGTTTCAACTACTTACTGCTTCTACTAGATGATAATGTGGGATCTGAGGGAAAAGATGATGTATCACATGAGTTCCAATGTCGTGATGGATGTTGTTGATCAATCCGTAGTCACGGTCCAATGTTGTAAGTCCTCCTCTCAAGTAACTCCATTCCTGTTTCCGAGAGAGACATGAGAGTTTAGACAACCTTAAAGAGAGAGAGAGAGAGATAACATGGTGTTGTCTACAAAGGCCAAAGACTACCTTCCCACGGTACCAAGGGAGCTTATCTTCATGACCATGGTGATGCAGGTAAGTCACAAAGTCCAACCACATAACATTTATCTGTATTTTGACATTAAAAAAACAATTGTGGTGTCAGGCAAAGGGAATAATATGAATCAGGGGAGTAACAGAGACGCATTACCCAGTAAGGAATCACATAAAGTTTCAGCATTTGCATTGGACCCATCACGAAGTTGAGACAGACAAGCAGAGCAGCCATTGCAGTCCAACAAGCGGTAGAAGTGAGAACATCATTTCTCTCTTTAGGAAGGAACAAGTCGCTGTCTGGATGGTAATGAGAACCCTTCTTCCCCGGACTTCTTGCCCACTGAAACATAATGAAGAAAACATGAGCCTTGTTTTTACACTTGATTTGTGTCAGCTTAAGCTATTAAAGTAACAAACAGATTAATTTTCTTTACCAAGTAGAAAGGGTAAGCGAGCATCACAAGAGGCAGTGTAAATCTAAAGAACCGAGTCGGTTTGTCTAAACTCTTGTAGATTTTCTCAGACATCTGCAGTCACAACAAACAGTATAAATAAAAGAAACACCACATGACCTGTGTGTTAATAACTTACAGGATGCCAAGATTCGTCGTTCTCAACATGTCCATGGTTCTGGTGGTGAGTTCTGTGGCTAATTCTCCTGCAGGTCAAAACAAAGTCGCATACTTTATAACATGAAGAAGAAGAAGAAGACAAAAGACTCTGCAAGTAGTTTGTGAGAGAAAAGCAAAACTAACCAGCCATGGTAAGGGACTAGAATAGAGGAATGAAGAAGGTGACCCACCACACTGTTCAACCTCGGGTCATTTGAGAAGCTACCATGTCCNGTAAGTGATGTGCTATTGTATTATATGAAGTTTGTATTCTTTAATATGACACTGACGTATCCATATCATTGCAGGCTTGCAAGGAGTACTGCGAGCAACTTGGTGTTGATTCATGCATTAAACTCTTTGAGCAGTTCAAGTCTTATGAAGGGCTCTACTTTTTCCTAGGTTCATATTTGAGTATGAGGTGATTTATCAGATACTATCATTCATGTTTATAAGCAAAATCCTTGTGTTTGTATTCTGATGATAATGTTTTCTTTCTGTGCGATAGTGAGGATCCTGAAATTCACTTCAAGTACATTGAAGCAGCTGCCAAGACGGGTCAAATTAAGGAAGTTGAGCGTGTAACTAGAGAGTCTAACTTTTATGATGCTGAAAAGACGAAGAACTTTTTGATGGATGCTAAGCTTCCTGATGCCAGACCTTTGATAAATGTCTGCGACCGTTTTGGCTTTGTGCCTGATCTTACTCATTACCTGTACACAAACAACATGCTTCGTTACATCGAAGGTTACGTGCAGAAGGTATGGAGTTTCTTGAGATTACTGTTAATTAATGTCATGTGTGGGAGTTTTTGCATTTTAGGCATTAAATAATCATAATGTGATTCTTTCCGCAGGTGAACCCTGGGAATGCTCCCCTGGTTGTGGGGCAGTTGCTTGATGACGAATGCCCAGAAGATTTCATAAAAGGCCTCATTCTTTCTGTTCGTTCATTGCTTCCTGTTGAGCCCCTTGTCGACGAATGCGAGAAAAGGTGTCAATCTCTTTAGTCATCTTGGTTTATCTGTTTTTTAAGCTAATATGTATGTCTTTTCAGAAATCGACTCCGTCTCCTCACTCAGTTCTTGGAGCATCTAGTTAGTGAGGGAAGCCAAGATGTGCATGTCCATAATGCCTTGGGTAAAATTATCATAGACAGTAATAACAACCCTGAGCATTTCCTGACCACCAACCCTTACTACGACTCTAAGGTTGTGGGTAAGTACTGTGAAAAACGTGATCCCACCCTGGCTGTTGTGGCATACAGAAGAGGACAATGTGATGAGGAGCTCATCAATGTCACCAACAAGAACTCTTTGTTCAAGTTACAAGCCAGGTATTTGATTACTACTAACCAAACTTCTTACTTATTCAACAGTGGTTCGTCTGTAGTTAGCTTATGCACGGCTTTTCAACTGCAGGTATGTAGTGGAGAGGATGGATGGTGACCTCTGGGATAAGGTTCTTTTGGAAGAAAATGAGTATAGAAGACAACTTATTGACCAAGTTGTGTCTACTGCTTTACCTGAAAGCAAGAGCCCAGAGCAAGTTTCTGCAGCTGTTAAAGCATTCATGACTGCTGATCTGCCACACGAGCTTATCGAGCTTCTTGAAAAGATTGTGCTTCAAAATTCTGCCTTCAGCGGAAACTTCAATCTGCAAAATCTGCTTATACTGACAGCTATCAAGGCAGATCCGTCTAGAGTTATGGATTACATTAACAGGCTGGATAACTTTGATGGTCCGGCTGTTGGAGATGTGGCGGTTGATGCCCAATTGTATGAAGAAGCGTTTGCAATTTTTAAGAAGTTTAACTTAAATGTTCAGGCTGTCAATGTATTGCTGGACAACGTCAGAAGCATTGAGCGTGCTGTTGAGTTTGCTTTCCGGGTCGAAGAAGATTCTGTTTGGAGCCAAGT
>QGKV02000297.1:30072422-30097892 GCA_003260655.2 Brassica cretica
GCAACCCTAGAGGCTTCTAGAAGCTCCTGCAGCGTGTTCGCTTCCCTGATCACAGCTTCCACTTCCGCCTCGATGATGTGGTCCTTGGTCTTCTCGTTTCCTTTGACGATCACGTCGTGCACGCGCACAGGCACAGGAGCGGATCTCATCCGCCGGAAGAGCGATTCCGTCTTGGTCCTGTACGCATTGGATTGGCCCTCGGGAGTTCGAGGATTGGATGCTGTATCATCTTCGTCTTCGTCTTCCTCTTCCTCCTCCTCGTCTAGTTCTCCTTCGTCTCCGTTCAGTTCTTCTAGTTCGTCTTCTGGTTCTCGGGTTGGTGGATTCGGGTCGAGATTTTCGGTCGGGTTCGCCATGGGACACGGAGAAAGCAGCTGAGAGTTGGATTCCGGGTTCTCGGGCAAATCGAGAAATACAATTCGACGACGGCTAGAAGAAGTCTTATGTAACCCTCTAGATCGCCTAGAGGGTTTCTTTTATCCTCCTTGTCAAGCACGTTATTAAACGTTGTCGTTAAAGGTATATAATTAGCAAAATATAATTCTAATTTAATTAGTTGACAATAAGGGCTTTGAATTGAAACCTTCGCTGATTATAACATTCTAAAAACCTTGTAAATTAAAGAAAAAGCTAGAGCAAAACATGAGCTACACCCAGATTTGTACAAGGGAAGTAATCAAAAAGAGATATGGTATGGTATTATTTGGGTGGTAAAAAAAAAATGTTTGGGTGGTTTGTCAAATTACAGTATATTCATACAGTTAGTTATACATTTTAATCAACTCTATAAAAAAACTCCTATAAAGTCTCAAAAATAGCATCTCTAGTCAATCTAACCTCAGTAGGGATTCAATGAATGATTCTCATCATGTCTAAAAAGCATCAGATTATTGGTGAGCAAATAGATTTTGTTATCCCCAAGAGGTCTAAAAGTAAGAAAGAGCAGAAACGTAGATGAAGCCAAAACTTGCTGGAACTTGGCGGGTTCTCAATACTTATGATACGTCTTGAGTTGCCCCACAGAAGCTTTTGATGAGATTAACAAAAAAAAATTGCAATGCCAATGAACTTCCAAGGAAGAACATAGTATATTCTTTCCTTTGTTCATCCCAAACTACTAAAGCCTTGCATGCTACAAGCGAGCCGAAAGAGAAAAAAAAAACAAAATACATTGCAAATAGATATTACAGAAGCAAAACAAACTCAAAGAGTGTTTCAGACTTTGGTGCAGAACTTAAGTAGATGAGTAGCTGTTTCTCCTTCCTCCTTGATGAGTTCCAGCTTAAAAGAATCACCAGCCTTCACTCCATTAGCTTCACAGAAGTCTCTCCACCCTTTCCCCATTCTCATTGCTCCATATTTGTTATCAGTTCTAAGACTAGTTGTCCTTTTAACACCATATCTATCCACAAGAGTTATCTTCCTTGCATTCTCCATACTATTCAACCACACAAATTTCCCCGGTAGACACTACAAATAAAGACTCGAAAAACATTAGATCATCTCTGCGACAATATGCTGACATGACTGATGAAAGCCTTACCAATTTAGACTTCCTGAGACTGTATGTTGTGAGAGTTAATGTCAAGAATCTTTCTTGGCTTCTTGAAGAAGAAGAAGAGCCTCGGAGAGAGTCTCGGTTGTACATGGATGAACACAACTGGAGAACAGGTTTTGTACCTGCTTGAACAAGTTTGAAAGTCAATAAACTATTAACTCTTTTCCTATTTTGGCGGCAGAATCTTCGCCAGCCGGTTCTGATGTAAACGCCGCCANGGTTCTCGGTTTGGTGGATTTTCCGTCGGGTTCGCCATGGGACACAGAAAAAGCAGCTGAGAGTTCGATTCCGGGTTCTCCGACAAATGACGACGGCTAGAAGAAGTCTTATGTAATGATGCTGTAACCCTCTATATCATCTAGAGGGTTCTTTTTTATCCTCCTTGTCGAGCCCGTTATAAAACGAAGTCGTTTACGATATATAATTAGCAAACTATAATTTAATTTAGTTAACAATAAGGGCTTCTAGAGCAAAACATGAGCTAAACACAGATTAGTACAAGGGAAGTAGTAAGAAAAAAAAAAAGCTATGGTTTGGATTTGAGTCTGTCAAGTTATATCCTTACAGTTAGTTACAGTAATCAACTCTATAAAACAACCAATGAAAAGACTTATGTCCAAAATTAGCATCCCTTTACAATCTTACCTCACCAAGGATTCATGGCATGCTTCTTATCATGTCTAAAAAGCATTAGATAATTGGTGAAAAGCAGAAACAAAGATGAAGCCAAATCTTGTTGGAACATGAAAGTTTCTCAGTACGTAAGTATGATGATTCGGAGGTGCAAGTGTGGAACATCATAAGAACCAGCCAACTTAAAATACTGGCGTCTATCGAACCAGACCAACATGATGATTTGTTTGAACCCATCGTGTAACAAACTTAGCCTATTGAGAATGAAGGGAGTTAAGGGTATGGAGTGTGCATTGCAGTTTTGGTTCACAACCAAGGCATAAAATTGTGTTTGAGTTTTTTGATATGAAGGATTGGGAAGTATTTTGTATTTTTCTTAAACATAGGATGCACTTGGATGTAATAAAGTTTTTTTGATGAATAAAATTTAACATTCATTCAAAAAAAAACAAAGCTTTTGATCAGTTCAACGAATTGTTCACAATGCCATTGAAGTACTAAGGAACAACAAGGTATTTGCCTTCGTTCATCCCAAACTACTAAAGCCTTGCATGTTACAAACCAGCCGAAAGACAAATAACAAACTACATTGCAAGTAGATATTACAGAAGCAAAAGAACTCAGAGTGCTTCAGACTTCGGTGCAGAACTCAAGTAGATGAGTAGATGTGTTAATTTCTTCTTCCTTGATGAGTTCCAGCGTAAAGGACTCACCAGCCTTCACTCCATTAGCTTTACAGAACTCTCTCCACCCTTTCCCCATTCTCATTGCTCCATATTTGTTATCAGGTCTAAGACTCGTTGTCCTTTTAACACCATATCTGTCCGCAAGAGTTATCTTCCTTGCGTTCTCGATACCATTCAACCACACAAATTTCCCCGGTAGACACTACAAATAAAGACTCGAAAAACATTAGATCATCTCTGCGACAATATGCTGACATGACTGATGAAAGCCTTACCAATTTAGACTTCCTGAGACTGTATGTTGTGAGAGTTAATGTCAAGAATCTTTCTTGGCTTCTTGAAGATGAAGAAGAGCCTCGGAGAGAGTCTCGGTTGTACATGGATGAACACAACTGGAGAACAGGTTTTGTACCTGCTTGAACAAGTTTGAAAGTCAATAAACTATTAACTCTTTTCCTATTTTGGCGGCAGAATCTTCGCCAGCCGGTTCTGATGTAAACGCCGCCACCATGCGTTCTGTGGTTTCTCAGGANTTTAACGAAACAAAAACTTTTCATTTCAAAAAGTTTACCCAAAAAGAAAAGAAACTTTTCATTGCAAAATTAATACAAAAATACAATTAAAAAGCGAAGAAGAAGACATAATGAAAAGATGAAAAACAAAAACATTATTAGAAAGAAAGAAATAATGTCATCGTCGTCGTTACTATCACCGTCTTCTTCATCTCTCCGTAAGAAACGCCGTCTCACTCACTTCTTCTACACCGTCCTCGCTTTCATCCTCCTCGCCGCCTTCATCTCCTGCCACGATTTCATCTACTTCTCTCGTCGTTCCCTTCACTCCCCGACGACTACGACGATCCTCCACCAAGCGAACGACCCTCCGCCTCCTCCACCACCGACACCATCTCCTCCGCCTCCGGCTTTTGCGGTGGGGAAGACGCCGGAGGGATGCGATGTATACAGAGGCAATTGGGTCAAAGACAAGTCAACGAGGCCGTTATACAAAGAATCGGAGTGTCCGTACATCCAGCCGCAGCTCACGTGCCGCGCGCATGGCCGCCCCGATAGAGACTACGATTCGTGGAGATGGCAGCCTGACTCCTGCTCGCTCCCCTCGTTAGTTTCCAAATTTTAGATTCAATTTATAGTGATCGATCTTCAGATCCGGTTTTGCTCTGTTGTTGTTTGATTGCGTTAGGTTCGATGCGAAGATGATGCTCGAGAGTCTAAGAGGGAAGAAGATGATGTTCGTCGGAGACTCCTTGAACAGAGGGATGTACGTCTCTCTCGTCTGCCTTCTCCATTCTCAGATCCCGGATCGTTCCAAATCCATGGAAACCTTTGGTTCCCTCACCGTCTTCTCTCTCAAGGTATCTCGTTGAAGAAACGTTCTCGCTAAGGGGATACTGATCGGTTCCTTTTTTTTTTTAATGTAGGATTACAATGCAACGATTGAGTTTTATTGGGCACCGTTTCTCCTCGAATCGAATTCGGATAACGCTACCGTTCATAGAGTCTCGGATCGGATCGTGAGGAAAGACTCTATCAACATTCACGGTAGGCATTGGCGTGGCGCTGACGTTGTTGTGTTCAACACTTACTTGTGGTGGAGGACTGGTTTCAAGATGAAGATCTTGTATGTACTGTACTAATCATGAAGTTTATTAATTTTTCGAATACTACTAGTGATTTTGATTGTTTATTGGATTTGTTATTTGAAGGGAAGGTTCGTTCAAGGATGAGAAGAAGAGGATCGTTGAGATGGAGAGCGAAGATGCTTACCGTATGGCGCTCAAGACTATGGTTAAATGGGTGAAGAAGAATATGGATCCGTTGAAGACGAGAGTCTTCTTCGCTACCATGTCCCCTACTCATTACAAGTCAGTAACACTTATCTAGAAACTATGAGTTAGCTTAGTTTAAGTTGCAAGAACATCTTTTTGATCCTCTATGATCAGGAGCGAGGACTGGGGAGGGGAGCGAGGGCAAAACTGTTACAACCAAACGACACCGATCCAAGACATGGACCATTGGCCATCGGACTGCAGCAAAACGTTGATGAAAGTGATCGGAGAGGAGCTAGACGGGAGAAAGGACTTTCCGGTGACGGTGCTGAACATTACGCAGCTCTCAGGGTATAGGAAAGACGCGCACACGTCGATATACAAGAAGCAGTGGAGCCCGTTGACGAAAGAGCAGCTAGCTAATCCGGTTAGCTACTCGGATTGTATACACTGGTGCTTGCCTGGTCTTCAAGATACTTGGAACGAGCTTCTCTTTGCTATGTTATTTTATCCTTGATTCTTTTTTCTTTTCTTAAGATTTGTGATTTTTTTTGTAAGTCGTGGTTTTTCTTTTTTTTGTTAATTATGTAACGCTCTTGTTATACAAAGAGGGTGAAAGAGTTACCCTCTCCTGTTATCTAATATCAAACGATATCAAACTCAACAGATGAGATTCAACACTTACACAGAAAGAGTAAAGACTAGAAAGTTACTATACTTTTCAAGGTTCCAAAAATCGGTTGCCGAAACGATTTTAAAAAATTCAATTTATGCGATTAAAAGTCGGTTTAAACAGTTCCTAATCTGTTAAATCAATTTAAATAGATCTAAATTAGTTTAAATCTGTTAAATCAAACAATAATGTCAAAGAAATTTACAGATTTATATAATTTCTATTTTTTTGTATATCAAACCTCTATATTTCATTAAAAGAATTTATAATCAAACTAAAAAACGGATGATAAAAAAAACTAAAAAAAAAACTAAAATATATAATATAAATTAAAAAATAAATTAGTAATTCGTTAGTCTAAATCCGAATAATCTTTGTAGTTGCTAGTCCTCTATAAAACCACAGAGGTTTCTTTAACATTGATATTTTTAATTATGAAATCAAATAACTAACACCCAATTTATTGTTGCTACTATATGATCAAATAATCTATTGCAGTCTTGCAGACCACTTCATGGCTTCAGAACTTTCTCAAAGATCCAGAGAACTCAAGTTGAATAACTAATGATTATTATCTTGTGGCTCCATCTGAAGAGGATGTGAATCATATCCACCAGGGTGCACTACCTGGCTTTGGTTTTGGGACGGATCATGACCGGTTAACAGGCCTACATCAATATCACGAAGGAGTTCATCAAGATCAAAAGAATCATCCGGATCCCAAAAACCCTGCTCGTTTTGCATATCACTAGGCCAACCATAATCCGCAACAGTAAGCATATCTAACTCCTGCTGCGGCTGTATCACTTCTTCTTCCTCCTCCTTTGGTTTCTCTAATCCGCTCGATAGTCTGCTCCAATACTCCTCATCAAACTCTTTCAGCCTTGTATACGCATGTCCATGTTCATCCCCACCACATACTTCCTTAACATCTTTAATCTCACTAACTGGTCTAGTTTTACAATCAACATCCTCTTGCTTCACATCAAGAACAGCCTTATCCTCATCCCTACACACCTCACTCTGACTTGACGTACTTGTAAACTCAGAGCCAAGACACTGCTGAGGAAAGTTAAGCCTAGCCAAGGGACCGTACATAGCCATAGCAGCTTCATCATAAGCAGAAGCAGCTTCTTCAGCGGTAGGGAAAGTGCCAAGCCAAAGCCTGCTCACTTTATTAGGCTCACGGATCTCTGCAACCCATTTACCCCAAACCCTTTGCCTAACTCCTCTGAAGCTAGAGTGGGAGTTCTCTGGTCCACCTTTGCCTTTCATACAGCCTTTCTTCGACCCTTTGGCAGGAGCTTTCCGTTTCGGTTTCTCTCCTTGTTTTGTAGAGGAAGCGTTAACAGAGTCGTTGTACTCTTTCCACTTTTTTAGTCTATCGGCTACTGTTGTACCGTCTGCTCTAGCTCTTGATTTTCTCTTCCTTGATATTGATACTGTATGGGTTCTTGTTTGGTCATAAACAGCCATCTCTTCTTCTTCTTCTTCTTCTTTGTAGACGCAAATCAAATAATCTACAAGAGACCAAAAAAAAAAGCTTAGGGCTCAGAAAACTCTCTCAAGTACTCTAGAAAACAAGAGAACGACCAAATCATATAGAATTTATAATAATTAAAGACACGGAAACTACTTAGCCACCAAGTATGTTTTTTCCTTGGCCACCAAGTTTGTTTTGTCTTTTTATTTATAGAAAAAAAAAAGGAGGAAAAGTGAAACTGAGTTTCCAATTTTCTTTTTTAACACCTAATCGTGGGGACCAAGCTAGTTAAAAGAAAGCGTGTAACAAAATACACATAAACCCTAGAAAACTGAATCGAAAATTTCGACGTGTACTTATTGGGATTGATAACTTCAAAGTTCGAGTCGAATCTCTTCTCCAATGGTCAACACTCGCTTTTCCTTTTCGGTGATGTTGTTCGCGTGTGACGATCGATTTGTACTTTGTATATCTTCTTCGCGTTCGTTCTACTCTTTTTCTCTTTCAGATTTAAAGTTCTATTCGACAACGGGGTCGAGGGTATTTATAGACTTTCTCTGGATAATGCGAGACTAGTCAATGTCTCATATGTCAACACGTGTCGTAATCCTCACCACAAAACACGCTCTCGATACGGGTAAGCAATTGAATCCTTAGCATAGTTGATAACCCTCCCTCCCCCCAGGCCCACACACACACACGACATATTTAATTCAATTAATTTTTGACAATGATATTATATAGTACTCCCTCCGTTTCAAAATAGATGATATTTTATGGAGTTTTTAATGTTTCAAAATAGATGATGTTTTCATATTTCAATGTACCTTTTAACTTTATCAAAAACTATGTAACCAATCATATTTTGTAGTATGTTTTGTGATTGGTTGAATAATTTTTAATTTATATTTTAATGATATTTTTTAGATAAAAAGCCAAGTTTCTTAGTATTTGTGTTATAACCCAAAACTTCATGTATTTTGAGGGAGTATTTGGTTTTGATCACAGAATTTTATGTGAATTGAATATGATCATATCGTGTGTGCTGCACTTTTCTTTTTAGGAAAACGCATATAATAGCATTAGAATGTAAAGACATCAATCAGCCGTAATCTGGTCAAAGTTGCAGTTCTGCATGTCCGTCACGTGTCTCTCTTTAGTTTTGTTGTCACGGCCAGGAACTCTGACAAGCCTCTACGTAATTGCCTGCGTACTTAAAAAGCTTGTTGGACTTTTAGCCATAAACGGCTCCATATATATGAATCTATCTATATGGCCTGATCAATCCATTATCGACTCAGTAATGGAACCGGTCGATTTGGTTAAAACCAGCTCCCAGCTATTAGAAAAGGTTTAAGTCGAACTATTACAGCCGTTAAGTCGCGCCGTTTAAGAAGCCCTGACTCGAACATTTTGCTCCCTAATTATAGCTTTTCGAAGAACATTACTTGAAAGTTGAAACTGAAAGCACACCAAGTCAAAAGGATACAATACACAACAAGAGAGATTCAATGACAAGCTTCGAACACACGAAAACATTATTCAAACTTCTTTTTTCCTTCAGTTTTATCAGAAAGAGGAGGAAGGTAGGTAGGTGGAGTGAATTGCAAACTCCATGAGTTTTGTTCTCTGCTCGTTGTTACCACATGCTTGCTTAGTTGCTTAAGAACTTCCATATAGCCCTTTCAGTCGAAGTATCTCTTTTCTTGACTCAAGCTGCAAGAAAAACACACACAAAAAGACTAGTATTTGAAGCTCCTGAAACAAAAGAAAGTGACAATTTACAAGTTTTACAAAGTTGTATTTTTTTTTACCAGATCCATCTGCAACGAGATCATATACTCAGCTTGTTTCATCTGAGTTTGCTTCATCTCTTTCACTTCCGCCCATATCTAAAAAGAAATATAGTTCATAAATATTTTCAATAGTGAGAGCCGGTCTTCAGCGTAGGCTAGTAAATCATCAGTGTATAAGTCTTCAATTTGTTAAAAAAAAAAAAACTATATAAACTTTTACTAAATTGTTTATAAGCCTCCAAATTTTATGAAATAACCTTAAGCTAGAGTCGTGATAAAGCAAGCAAGAGTCAACTAATTACCTCACGCAAGACATCCATACAAAGCTTCTCTTTCTCTTCTCCATTGTCCTNATGAAAAAGTCTCTGAACTAATTCAAATTTTATGATAAGGTTTCCAATTTAAAATATTTTCTAGATCCGCCATTGATCTACTACTGACTTGAGCAAAGATCAAAGGATCTCATACACACATAAGACGAGAAACACTCAGTAAACAAACAAATCGAAAGTTCATGGAAGATCTGATAGATCACGACTCCTTACCTAAACAGAACGATCCTAAGAGAGAAGAGAAGAGAAGAAAGCAGATCCAGAATCGTCAGAGACAACACTTCCTGCAGATTTCAGCTTAGAAATGCATGAAGATCAGGAAAAAAAAATTCAAGAGAGAGATTGAATGTTAAAGCTAATTAAAGCTTTAGGGTTCTTTCAATGTTGTCTGAGAAAGTTGAAGAGGACTTTGAAAAAGGAAGATAGTAGAGTGAAACCGAGTAACGCTGCTAATTTTCCTAGACAAGCAAAACTGGCGCGAAATAGAAATCTTTACGAGACGATAATACCCTTTTGTGTTTTGGGATCTGATGCTAAAATGGAAAGTTTATAGGGGAGTTTCGGTAATATCTTTCAGCGAATCAAGACGTTGCAGTTGCAGGGGCATCATGTTAGACCATCATCAAAGGAGAGTGTTGAATTTATTAAGAGTTTAATACACTGTAGTGTGGGGTGTTTTTTTCCTTAGAGAAAATATGTAAATTCAAACGAGTTGAATACATTGAAGTAGTTGAAAATGTAAACAAACACTGTCATATTTTGATAGAGTTCATGTGTTTCATTTTTATTGGTTTTCCAAATTTGATGAGGGTCTTCACGCGTTGGTGTTACTTATATATTATGTCGCTAACACTTAAAATAGTAGTATAAATATTGTTTATATACAATACTAATTAGAAAAGTATAGTATTTTACGTGACATATTCAGTGGAATAATGAAATCATAATTTTTTCATTCCTCTAGCAATCAAGAAAAGAGGTCAACTGTGGCATGGAACATCTGCCGTCAATGTGTCCTCCGTGAGGCCACCAAAAATTCCTCTCTTCATGCGCACCAAGGTCACACACACAGACTTCATTAAATATTTATCGTTATGTTATAAATCATGGAGTGGATTGCTATTAACCAAGACTAGAAGAAGGAGACCCATCAGCCACGACCAGGCCCAGCCGCGGCCGCGACCAAGAGGAGAGAGAGTCGGTCGGTTTAGACCGACTTAGGATTATGATGTTTTCCTTTTCTTGTTATCTTTAGTTTTCTTATTTCCTTTTTGATTAGGTTTTGTACTCTTTCCATTTTTCTCTTCTTTGTAACCCTTATATAAAGGGAACTTATTATTCAGAAATAAACACACAGTTTCCTCATTCTTTTACACTACGTTATCAGCACGATAGCCTCCAAAACCCTGAGACCAAAATCGAAACCTAAAAGCCTAAAACCGGCGACTCTAAAACCCTAAGAACGTTCTTCGTTTGTTCTAAACTCAGATGATCCATCTAAACCCCTAGACGTCCTCTGTCCGTTCGGATTCGACGTCTCCAGCTCATGCTCCAACTCAGACAAAACCCGATTAGCACACGGCCCGCGTCCGAGAGACCTCGCACCCGAGACAAGCCGACAGCTCGCGACCATCCCGGTTCCGCGACCCGATAGGAGCCTACAAGCGTCTGATCATCCCGTCTTGAAGCTCCGTCCGTTCTCGCCCTTTTCTTTGGTGGTCCGGTTCTAAACCTCTACAAAGCAAAGGTATAACTTGATCTGAGAACCTAGAAATATCAAATCCCTAATCCATTATTATGGAAACTTTGTTCTTGATGAAACCCTAGAAATTACATAATTAAAATATACAAATCTTATAACTAGTAACCAGAATCGATTCCATTAGAACATAATTGATTGATTATTCGTTTCTGATCTGAATTTAAGAAACCCTAATTTTGGAATCGAAAACCCTAAACCTAAAGCTTGAATTGGATTTTTATTTGTTCTTGCTTGATTGATTGATTTGAGAAATCTGAGGTTTAGGATTGTTAAATTGATTAAAGTAATCTATCTAGAACTTAAATCCTAAAGGCCTTGAAACCTTGATCTTAAAATCGACTTCTACTAGTGTTTAATCAAAACCCTAGAATTAATTAAGGTTGCTTGCATTGACATATGAATCTGAATATGGATTGCATTCATACTGTTTTAAAAGGATCGACCAGCATATAGTTTATAAAAAGTTGAAACCGTTTGCATTAGTATAACTACATGACCGTGTGGCTTGATGATTGATTAGCACCATGGTCGATTAGATTGCTTGATTTTCATAAATGCGTAAGACAGGTTTGTGGCCGAGCTTGTTAATTACCCTGCGGCCACATGATCACATTATGAACCTAAATTGTGAATGATAATGTGATTCAGATGTCGAAAATCTTAAACAGAGACTATGCAGCCCTTAATCTCTCCGGAGATAACTACTTGCAGTGAGCGATAAATACAAAGATCAGTCTAAGGTCAAAGGGACTTGGTGATACAATCATCAAGGGTAACAATGAGACCGATAAGAATCGGTACAGGACTATAAGTATTATACGCCATCATCTCATTGAAGGTCTAAAAGATCAGTACATTACGATGGAAAACCCTCTAGAGCTTTGGGATGCTTTACAGCATAGATATGATCACCAGAAAACGGTGTTACTCCCAAAGGCTAGAAATGACTGGAAGAATCTAAGATTCATGGATTATAAGTCAGTGGTTGAGTACAATTCAGTATTATTTAAGACGGTCTCAATGCTGAGATTTTGTGGTGAAGTTGTAACCGAAGAAGAGTTACTTGAGAAAACATTCTCTACATTTCATTCATCAAACATAATACTGCAGCAGCAGTACCGAATGAAAGGTTTCGCCACATACACTGATCTGATCTCGTGCCTGCTACTGGCCGAGGTAAACAATGAGCTCCTGATGAAGAACAGTGAAGCTAGACCTGTTGGAACAACAGCATTACCAGAGGCCAATGAGGTTGAAAAGAAAGATCCCAACGAGTGCAATTACATCCAGAATGATAAGAGATCACATGGCAAAGGCCGAGATGGATACAGAAACCGTGATCGTGACAATTACTCGAACAGCCGAGACAAATACTTGGCCGGCCAGAAAGGAAACCACAATAACCGTGGTCGTGGTTCCAATCCCGGCCGTGGCCGAGGCGGTTATGGCCGAGGTCGAGGCGGTATATCCAAACCGTCTTACTCGACCAAATCCGTTTGTCACAGATGTGGGATGAGCAACCATTGGGCCAAGAATTGTAGAACCCCTAAGCACTTGTGTGAGCTCTACCAAGAAAGTCTTAAGAACAAGAACCCGGAGGCTCACATGGTTCACGATTCCGGATATGAGGCTGATGATGATTCCGACANAATGATAATGTGATTCAGATGTCAAAAATCTCAAACAGAGACTATGCAGCCCTTAATCTCTCCGGAGATAACTACTTGCAGTGGGCGCTAGATACAAAGATCAGTCTAAGGTCAAAAGGACTTGGTGATACAATCATCAAGGGCAACAATGAGGCTGATAAGAATCGGTACAGTGCTATAAGTATTATACGCCATCATCTCATTGAAGGTCTAAAAGATCAGTACATCACGATGGAAAATCCACTAGAGCTTTGGGATGCTTTACAGCATAGATATGATCACCAGAAAACGGTGTTACTCCCAAAGGCTAGAAATTACTGGAAGAATCTAAGATTCATAGATTATAAGTCAGTGGATGAGTACAATTCAGTCTTATTTAAGACGGTCTCAATGCTGAGTGAAGTTGTAACCGAAGAAGAGTTACTTGAGAAAACTTTCTCTACATTTCATTCATCAAACATAATACTGCAGCAGCAGTACCGAATGAAAGGCTTCGCCACATACACTGATCTGATCTCGTGCCTGCTACTGGCTGAGGCAAACAATGAGCTCCTGATGAAGAACAGTGAAGCTAGACCTGTAAGAAAAGCAGCATTACCAGAGGCCAATGAGGTTGAAAAGAAAGATCCCAATGAGTGCAATTATATCCAGAATGATAAGAGGGCACACGGCAAAGGCCAAGGTTGATACAAGAACCGTGATCGTGACAATTACTCGAACAGCCGAGAAAAATACTTGGCCGGCCGGAAAAGAAACCACAATAACCGTGGTCGTGGTTCCAATCCCGGACGTGGCCGAGGCCGTTATGGCCGAGGCCGAGGCGGCATATCCAAACCGTCTTACTCGACCAAATCAGTTTGTCACAGATGTGGGATGAGCAACCATTGGGCCAAGAATTGTAGAACCCCTAAGCACTTGTGTGAGATTTACCAAGAAAGTCTTAAGAACAAGAACCCAGAGGCTCACATGGTTCACGATTCCGGATATGAGGCTGATGATGATTCCAACATTGCTAAAGATGACCAAATGGATTTTGAGATTTCTGATTGTCTCAAAGACTAAAATTTTCGATACGACTTGTTTTATTGCTTTGGTGTTTTTAATTTCATTGTTGGTATTCTGAAATTTTAATAAAGAAAGTTTTAAAGTTTTATAAAGTCTCTGAGATTAGAAATCTTATTACTTATAGAAATGAAAGATGATATGAGCATACTCGTGGTGGATAGTGGCACAAGTCACACAATACTTGGAGACAAAAGATATTTTGTAAATCTCACAATGCAAAGTGCAAACGTACACACCATTGCAGGTGTAGCCGGCCTGATTGAAGGTCACGGCCAGGCATATTTACTGCCTTGTATTCCCCAAGCTCTAAAAGAAGCTTATTGAGTTTCAAAGACATAAGATTNTGGATAATGAAATTCATATGAGAGTTCCAGAGGGTATTGAGCTCAAAGATAAGAAAGGTTCTCGAGAACAGCATTGTATTAAGCTGAATAAAGCCTTATATGGTTTGAAACAATCAGGTCGAATGTGGTACAACAGATTATCAGAGTACCTAATGAAAGAGGGTTATAAGAACGATCCAATAAGTCCATGTATTTTTATAAAGAGATTCGACAGCAAGGGCTTCGTGATCATGTCGGTTTATGTGGACGACCTGAATATAATTGGAACCCCTGGAGAGATTTCCCAAACAGTCGAATGTCTAAAGAAAGAATTCGAAATGAAAGACTTAGGAAAAACTAAGTTCTGTTTGGGACTGCAATTTGAGTATATAGACAATGGAATCCTTGTGCATCAAAAGACATATACAGAAAAGATACTCAAGCAGTTTAATATGGACAAGGCTCATCCCTTGTCGAGTCCTATGGTCGTGAGATCGTTAGACTTAGAGAAGGACCCATTCAGACCAAAGAAGCCGGACGAGGAGACACTCGGACCGGAAGTGTCTTACCTAAGTGACATTGGAGCCTTAATGTACTTGGCTAGTCATACTAGACCAGACATCAGTTTTGTCGTGAGTTTACTGTCTAGATTCAGTTCATGTCCGACACTTAGGCACTGGAACGGAATAAAACATCTGTTCAGATATCTGCAAGGAACAAAGGACCTCAGATTGTTCTATATGAGCCGACCAGGAGATAGCTTGGTTGGATATGCAGATGATGGGTACTTATCTGACCCACACAATGCTAGATCTCAGACAGGATATGTGTTTATGCACAGTGGGGCTGCAGTATGTTGGCGGTCCACAAAACAATCCTTAGTGACCACATCCTCTAATCATGCCGAGATCATAGCCATGTTTGAAGCAAGCCGAGAGCTTGTGTGGTTGAGGAACATGACCGGCCATATCTTAAAGGAGAGTGGCCTGGCCGTGGAAAAGGAAAAAGAAGAGCCAACGATCATCTGTGAGGATAATGCAGCTTGTATAGCTCAGCTCAAAGATGGATATATTAAGGGAGATAGAACAAAGCACATCTTGCCCAAATTCTTCTTCACCCACGACCTGCAGAAGGCTAAAGAAGTTCAAGTGGTTCAAGTTTGGTCCAGTGACAATTCAGCCGATCTTTTCACCAAGTCTCTGCCAACCTCAACGTTCAAGAAGCTGGTTCATCAGATAGGAATGCACCAGCTGAAGGATCTTCAGTGATGCCTTCATCAGGGGGAGTGTCATGTGTTGTACTTTTTTTCCTGTCTACGGTTTCCATTTTTCCCACCTTAGATTTTTGGTTTTCCTAGAGAGGTTTTAATGAGGCAACGTCGTGCATGATACAAACTCATATGGTTATAGCATCCAAGGGGGAGTGTTATAAATCATGGAGTGGATTGCTATTAACCAAGACCAGAAGAAGGAGGCCCATCAGCCACGACCAGGCCCAGCCGCGGCCGCGACCAAGAGGAGAGAGAGTCGGTCGGTTTAGACCGACTTAGGATTAGGACGTTTTCCTTTTCTTGTTATCTTTAGTTTTCCTATTTCCTTTTGGATTAGGTTTTGTACTCTTTCCATTTTTCTCTTCTTTGTAATCCCTATATAAAAGGAATTTATTATTCAGAAATAAACACACAGTTTCCTCGTTCTTTTATTACTAATATTCCTACCAAATTATTTTGTTGTATAGTAAAGGAATCATCACATGTCATGTAATTAAATCTGTTTCGGTTATGATGAAACAACTTATAGAAAACGGGTAGACAACGTGGTTTTAAGTGAACAAATATCTTTCTCAGGAAAAGTTGGCTGCGTAATATTCTACGCATTCATCTATAACCCCATCTTTGTATATGCCAAGGGTTATGACTTTAGAAACGCATGCATGCCTAAAATTCAGTTTTAAGAAAATCGGTAGATGTCATTAGACCGGCTCAAGGCTTACTTAATTGGCCTAATAAAACCAAATTTCTTGCCAAATTATCTGTTCCTTTTAATTTTAACTTCCGTTAGCTGGTTTCTAATGTACATTCTTGTTCAAATTCTAGAACTTTACATTAAACTGAGAGAAATCTTATGTATCCAATACGGAGATTATGAATCCACAATTGTTAGTTGTCGTGGATTAGAATTATAATAGAAATTGAGTATTTGAAGGGAGATAACACACATTTCCAAACCATATATTGTCCTTTTGGGCATGGGGACATTATCCAACACACAACTAGTTCAGTGCATGTCAATATTTGCGTCCTTTTGGCTTTTATCACAATCAAATTAAATAACGAATGAGTTTTCTTGGTGTTATCTTCCAGTCAATTAGTTTTGTTTTATTAGTTCTGTTAATATCCTTTTATCGTCACACCATTTTGACCTAATGACGCCAAAAGATAATTAAGTGCGTGTCCACATCCACAAAAAGACGCATGAGAGACCTTCCTCGTTGCTTCCTTCGAAGCTTTCTCTTTCACAATTATTTTTTTTTGTTATTGTTTGCGTCCACGGTTACATATAATAAACGTTATATGTTTCACTACCAAATGCAAACGTTGTTAAAAATCATAATAATTTTCAAAACCTAAGTCGGGAAACTTGATTCATACTTATCCGGGGACATCAAACTCCCTAAATAAATTGTCTAACGTACTTAACCAGTGATCACTTTAAAATTATAATGCATGTTAGATTTAGAACCATATGTACAACAGTGATNTTTTAGAATGTTTTATCTTATAAACTCAACTCCTTCACAAAATTAAACAGCAGTAAAGCTATACATACACAAATTCGCAGCTTATCCACTCAATGTTATGAGCCAAATGGTGAAATGGGCAGATTTCAACAAATCCAGAACACCTCGTATTATATAAACAACGTTTTAATATAATAAGATCCCAAAAGCACTTTATTATAACATAGCCAAACGTTACATCAGACACAACGGCGCAAGTCAATATGGGTTTCCCCATGCTTGTACGCACTAAAACCCCAAACAAAGGCACGAACTTAAAGCTAATAATAAAAAAAAAAAAAAACAAGAGAAGAAAAGCGACGACCAAAACGCGACCTTTAAGCGTTAGCCCACACCGCGTCTCAACCGCACAAATCCTTTCAACCCATAAAACAACAAACCAACCGCACACCGACACGTAAGCACCAGCCTTTATTTAGTTATTAATCTGACGTGGCTGCAGCAATAACCTTTACCAAATCCTCAAATCGCAAGAACCAGACCCGGGACGGATTTTCCAGCCCGACCCGAGAATTTGCTTTCCCACACGGAGGGGCAATGCGACGCCCTGATCTCCGCAGAGCGCCCGGCGACGACGCTACCGACCCGCGTAACCGTGAGCGAGGTGTTCGAGTACTCCCTCACCTGAGTGATCACCCCATGCGACACGGTCCAGGCGTGGATCCAGGAGACGGAGCTGGCGGCGTCGCAGCCCTCGGCGATGACGGTGGATCCGAAGGAGACGACGGAGAGAGGCGAGAATTCAAACGGCGGAGAGACGCCGGTGAGCGTGCGCATCAAAAACTGGTGCGGCGGAGGGCCGTGGAACCAGTAGTCGAGGTCCGGGGTTAGGGTCCGGTGAACGGAGTCGACGTCGCGAGATCTCAGGGCGTCATACAGCTTCAGAACCACGTCTCGGTTCTTGGTCTCAGAATCCGCCAGAGTATCCAGTTCTTGAAAGAGTTTTCGGGATTAAAAAATTGGATTAGGATTTGGATTAAGAGACGAACAACGTAGATAAGCTTATTCAAATTGTTTGTGATGAATCTGGGATTTATATAGCCGTAGGCTATGGGGGCTGGGATTTGATTCTCTGCATCCCATCCTATTTTTAAAGTTTTCGGATATTTAGCACGTGTCGTCATATGATTGGGTTAGTGTGGTTTGTGGGGTCCGGAGATAAAGTTCCTTAAAAGTCGAGTCAGCTAATGTTTGATCTTACCGTGTAATTAGGTGAATAGGTTAATTGAAATTGCTAGCGGTAAATATCTTGACTTTGGTTGATTTAAGAAGGAAATGTTTTTCAAACCCAAATTAGAAAGCAGAATATGAATTAATTAAATTGTTGATAGTAACGCATGCATACACATAGTTTTGGGTGAGTTTTCACGGATAATTATTCATTAACCGAAATGATTAATATGCAGTAAATGATTGGTAGAGTAATTAAGAAACCTGTTCAACTTGTGTGTTGGCCCCGCCATCAATAATAGAAGTTTCAACGGCAGTATAATGCACAATCACCATTACACATGTCATGCAAAGTGTTCATGTAAAGCAGAGTGGCCATCTGTGACCATGACACGTCCGGTTACTCATTGTAATACATTTATACGTTAAAAAATGTTNAGCTTTGAAATATATTATAAATCTTGAATTAGACAACAAGTTGATTACAAAAGGAAGTACAAAAATTTGATTACACAAACAAATAATTAATTATACGTTAGTGGAATTCTGAAGTGGTTCTCAACGAAAACAACTCTTCTGACAGCGACGCCTAATTACTATATTAGTGAACTTAGTCTAAAATGACAATTTATGACATTATATAGCTTTATATTATTTGTTAAAGTAAATGAAATCTTTTTTTAAAGCAGATGGAGAACACCATTACCGATCTTATAAGATATTTTGTAAATGTTGTTGGATAGTGAGATCAACAATGTATTCCATTAAGCCTGAGAATAAATCTGGACCAGACTAGCAAACGTGCCGAAATTATTCTAGTTTGATTTTATTCGATTCTGTTACGTTTTGATTAGTATACACTTTATACACAGCAAAGGAAAACATTATATAATTAATCTAAAATTTTTTTTTAACAATTATTTGGGTTTTTCAGTTTTGTTATGTGTCAGTTCTTGTGTAATGGGAATCCACTTTCACTTTCAAACTCCCTATCTGCTATATCGAACAACCCAAATGGCCTAACATCAAAGCCTTATACCAAACCGGCCAAAATCTCTTGGGTTAAAATAAGATTTAACCGGCATTTTCACCAGAACAGGCAAGTTAAAAGGCAAAGCTAGCAAGCAAAGGCATAAGAACTCGAGTCTTACAGAAACGTGGCCGTAGCTGACAAATTTACATTACAAGAAAGTTTTAAACCGGAAACAGATATGGATACTATCACAATTCAAAAGACAAAACCGGTTTTCATCAAACGTTGTTACAACTTACAGCGAATCAATCAAAGAGAATAGTACTCAAATGTAAGGAGAACTACCAGCGGATGCAGGACTCCATGGTTGTTCAAATCAAGCTTCTCTGCGTATAGACAAAGGAGAAGGCGGAGTCAGAACAACCTGGCTGTTCCCTTCACCATTCCCTCTAGGCGTCTGCACATTCGGACTATGCACCTCTTTCCAAAACCTACTCGGAGTGTTGGCTCCGCTCACGTTCCTCGGCGAGCTCCCAATACCAACCTTAGGATCAAACACACCGTCTTCACGAGGGAGAGGAGACACCAAACTCTTCTCTTGCTGCACTCTCTGACAGAACTTATCCTCCACAATCTCATAAGAGTCCGCAGTCCTAACTTCCTGAGCCAAAGAGCACCAGCAACAGAACAGCCAAAGAGTACAATCAGCAACGGCAGCGTTACCAAAGCAGAACTTATAACTCGGCAGCTTGAATCTCTTCCTCATCTGGATCCTCCAGAATCCACCGTAGAGCAAACCAAACACACAGAGAAGGATTCCGGATACTCCAAGGGCCTCCCTAACCGTCTCGTCATCGATGTTAACCGCAGCTAAGGTGAATATAAAGAAAGGCGCTAAGCAAAAGAGAATAAACGTGGCAATGTGAACATACATGTTCCCAAACCCAACTCTCTCCATGTTCCATCCAAACACACAAAAAGTACAAAACAGAGAAAGATAAGCTAACGAGATATCATCCCAAATATCCAAAACTCCACCGCTCCACTGAGGATCGCTCACAGGAACCATCCCATTAGAAGCAAACGAGTACCTCCTCTCTAAACTAACTCTGCTATTCACAGACCCTTGGAGTTGATTCTCCTCATCATCATCGTAATCTCTCCCAAGGGGGCTAAGCATAGTGTACAACGCCGCGGCAGCAGGAGCACCAATAGCAGCGGAGATACACACAGCGACACCAATAGGCGGCCTCTCAGACCTTCTGTAACCAACGTTAAGACCACAAAGCGCGTACTGAGCGAAACAATTCAAGTGAAGCAAAAGCACAACGACCATCACATGCATCCACTCGTGAGGCTTATAACTCCCGTTCTTGCAATAAACCTTCCTAAGCTTCGCCACGTCATCACGCCCCCACCTGCAGAGAAGCACCAAGTGGTAAAACCGCTTCGGATGCTGGTAGAGACACATCAGCGTGAACAGACCGTTGAGGATCTGGTTGTTGACTTCGAACCACGCGTCTCTCTCTGACTTCTTGGGGAGAGCGTGGTTCAGCATCCCGGTCATGACCATGAAGAGGATGGCTCCGGAGACGGCGACGGCGAGGATCCAGAGGAAGAGGGCCATGTTGATAGGGTTTCTGATCCATTCTTTCCCCATGTTGGCTAGAGAGGTCCAGTCGATTTTCCGGTGGAGCACGCCGCTGATTCGTTCCCGGATGCTCGAGGTTTTGACCGAGCGGGAGACCTCGTCTCTCTGCTCGGCCATTTTCATGAATTTAGCTGACGGGGAAGGGAGGACCGTGGTGACTGAGGAGGACCAGCTTTTCAGTTTGTTGCCGTCGGAGTAGATGAGTGTTCTTCGGGAGGAGGAGGATGAGACATCGAGAGGGCAGAGAGCGTTGCTTTTTTTGAGAGAGGTGATCTCGGGGTTCGATCCCATGTTCTGGATCTCAAAGATGGAAACTAAAACATTGGTTTTGGGGAAGAATATAAAAACCCTAGAAAGATGAGATTTTTATTCGACTTTTGATGGTGAAGCTTCTCTCTCAGCACACAGAAACCAACAAAGTCTGGAGCTTTGGATGGAAAGGAGAGTAAGGAATCAAAACCCTGATTGGGAAACTCGTCAGATCGAATTTTAAAATGGTTAAAAAATTTCGAATCAGATGCAATTNCCCGTACTGCATACGGGAATAAAAAATGATTAGTTTATAATGTTAAAGTAGTATGATTTGTAGCAAAATTGATTGTCGGATATTAACTGTCCATCTATTCTATTGCAATATTTGTATATGATACTTCAGTTCTATTAGAATTAGGAGAAGCAGAGTGAATTGAATTTAGGTAGAGTTTGTTGAAATTGTAAAGAGTATTAAAATGTTTTTTTATATTTAAAAAGTCAATAAAACTATTTTAGTATAATGATTTTAAAATCTTTGAAGATGTATGCAATATTTTGAAAAAAAAAATTATAAGTTAAATTGTTAAGAATTCAAATTTCAATAACATTAGATTTTGATAAACTTAAAGAGCCATTAAAATTGATAAAATAATTCTATAATTTTAAAGATAATAAAATTATAGATATAATTTGAAAATAATTCTAGATTTTTCACTGTAAATGTTACATATTATATCTAAAACTATATGTACACATTAAAGTTCAATTTCATTATCTTTAAAACTATTTGACCATAATTTTTTATAGCTATCATATAAATAAGTAACAAATTCTTATATTAGTCACATATTTTCTAAATCTAGATAATATATTGGCACATTGATTTAAAAGTAATTCAAATCAAGTAGCAGAGAGCACTAAACCGTTTATGTGACTTTGTTTTGAGAAATGAATACATCATGCGTGCTTGAAAGCTTGTTTTTATAAATATAACATACACATAAAAATATGGTACATAAGATCGTATTTGATACATTCTTTTTTTTTTGTAAAACATACTTCTTTAAAAAATATAAATCTCTTCATTGTTAACATAATAAAAAAACATAAATTTATTAAAATGAGATTATGATAATTTAAATTTAACTGAAATATTTTAATATTTGACATCTAAAATAAATATTAAATCCAATATAACAATTAAATAATTGATGGAAATTTTTGTATGTCCAGACTGAAACTAATCAAACTATCCCTTCCCTGATTATTTTTTTTTTCAAATCAAATTCTATTTCATCGAAACTTGAATTCCATCTGTTTTCTATATAATAAATCTGGAAAAATTTGACTTTCATCTATTTAAATAAATTTTTAGATATCATTTTGAAATGTAAAATGTGTTTACCTTTCTCCACAAAGTTTTTGACGCTGGGAATGGCTTCATGGTTTTGGTAGTAATGCTCTGATCTTGCACATTGTTGTGAAATATTAAGGCTAAAAAATGTACTATGATAAAATCTTCAACTTGGATCGTGTAGAAAGAATCATGGAAAATTGATTTCCGAATAAAGGAAGAATGGACTTTTAAAAAGATCTTTGCCACACTCAAACCAAACTAAAACAACAAAGAAGCTGAAACTATTGAGAAAAAAAAGAAAGAGAAACAATAAATCGAGGNATGTAAAATGTGTTTACCTTTTTCCACAAAGTTTTTGATGCTGGGAATGGCTTCATGGTTTTGGTAGTAATGCTCTGATCTTGCACATTGTTGTGAAATATTAAGGCTAAAAAATGTACTATGATAAAATCTTCAACTTGGATCGTGTAGAAAGAATCATGGAAAATTGATTTCCGAATAAAAGAAGAATGGACTTTTAAAAGGATCTTTGCCACACTCAAACCAAACTAAAACAACAAAGAAGCTGAAACTATTGAGAAAAAAAAGAAAGAGAAACAATAAATCGAGGAGATGGAGCAGTTTACGTAGGGAGTTTGAAATCTTTTTCTTTTGAACGTGTCGGACAGTAAAAGCGGTTGTTTGAGAAAAAATAGGATTCTTTTTTTTGGTAACTTTAGATTTCCTTAGATACATAATTATTTGAAACTAAAAAAATGTTTTTTTAATTTTGTAATACAATAACACATGTCAAAATTTTGTTGGTTTGGTGATTTGTGCTTTAGTATATAAGAGATTACGAAGTTTTACTAAATTAATTGACAAAAAATATAACAATTTCCATATACCATGAAAGAGAGTTTAACATACATTAATACAAATTTAGAATGTCGTTAGAAAATTTAGATCAAAAATAAAAATATAAGCTTTATTATATAGAGCGTTTAACGTAAAACTCAATATTTTCGTAGGGGTTAGTTAACAAATAGATTTTGAGAAAGAATAAAAAAATATAACAAAATTGCTTTAATACATAGTTGCCTCCTGTACTAATATATGATGATGGTCAAAGAGGTTTGGAACCTTTGTTGTCTCCATTTCTCTAGATAATAGCGATATTATAATAGTTAGTCCACTAATTTAGGGAGTATATGAAGTTTTACTAAATTAATTTATAAAACATTGAATGATGCTCATTTACCATGAAAGAGAGTTTAACATAAATTAATACAAATGTAGAATATGGTTATAAATTTTAAAACAACACTAAAGATTATACGCTTCAGTATATAAAGTGTTTACCAAAAACTCAATATTTTTGTAGGGTTGCATAATCATGCACTAACATATGATGATGTTCAAAGAGGTTTGGAGCCTTTGTTGTCTCCGTTTTTCAAGAAAATAGTGATTTTATTGTTGTTATTCCATCGATTTAGAGAGTATTATAAAGTTTTACTAAATTAATTTATAAAAAAATTATAACGATTCCCATATACCATGGAAAAGAGCTAAAATACATTAATACAAATGTGGACTGTTGTTAGAAATTTTAAAACAACACTAAGGATTATAGGCTTCAGTGTATAAAACATTTACCAAAAACTCAATATTTTTGTAGGGATTATTAGTTAACACGTTGTGAATTCCGTATTTTTGAAAAATAATACGACAATATTGTTTTAATGCATAGTTGCATCCTGCACTAACATATGATGATGTTCAAAGAGGTTTGGAGCCTTTGTTGTCTTTATTTTTCAAGAGAATAACGATTTAATGGTGGTTATTCTACCGATTTATGGAGTATTATGAAGTTTTACTAAATTAATTGATAAAAAANATCGAAGCTTGAATTCCATCTGTTTTCTATATAATAAATCTGGAAAAATTTGACTTTCATCTATTTAAATAATTTTTTAGATATCATTTTGAAATGTAAAATGTGTTTACCTTTTTCCACAAAGTTTTTGATGCTGGGAATGGCTTCATGGTTTTGGTAGTAATGCTCTGATCTTGCACATTGTTGTGAAATATTAAGGCTAAAAAATGTACTATGATAAAATCTTCAACTTGGATCGTGTAGAAAGAATCATGGAAAATTGATTTCCGAATAAAGGAAGAATGGACTTTTAAAAAGATCTTTGCCACACTCAAACCAAACTAAAACAACAAAGAAGCTGAAACTATTGAGAAAAAAAAGAAAGAGAAACAATAAATCGAGGAGATGGAGCAGTTCACGTAGGTAGTTTGAAATCTTTTTCTTTTGAACGTGTCGGACAGTAAAAGCGGTTGTTTGAGAACAAATAGGATTCTTTTTTTTGGTAACTTTAGATTTCCTTAGATACATAATTATTTGAAACTAAAAAAATGTTTTTTTAATTTTGTAATACAATAACACATGTCAAAATTTTGTTGGCTTGGTGATTTGTGCTTTAGTATATAAGAGATTATGAAGTTTTACTAAATTAATTGACAAAAAATATAACAATTTCCATATACCATGAAAGAGAGTTTAACATACATTAATACAAATTTAGAATGTCGTTAGAAAATTTAGATCAAAAATAAAAACATAAGCTTTATTATATAGAGCGTTTAACGTAAAACTCAATATTTTCGTAGGGGTTAGTTAACAAATAGATTTTGAGAAGGAATAAAAAAATATAACAAAATTGCTTTAATACATAGTTGCCTCCTGTACTAATATATGATGATGGTCAAAGAGGTTTGGAACCTTTGTTGTCTCTATTTCTCTAGATAATAGCGATATTATAATAGTTAGTCCACTAATTTAGGGAGTATATGAAGTTTTACTAAATTAATTTATAAAACATTGAATGATGCTCATTTACAATGAAAGAGAGTTTAACATAAATTAATACAAATGTAGAATATGGTTATAAATTTTAAAACAACACTAAAGATTATAGGCTTCAGTATATAAAGTGTTTACCAAAAACTCAATATTTTTGTAGGGTTGCATAATCATGCACTAACATATGATGATGTTCAAAGAGGTTTGGAGCCTTTGTTGTCTCTGTTTTTCAAGAAAATATGATTTTATTGTTGTTATTCCATCGATTTAGAGAGTATTATGAAGTTTTACTAAATTAATTTATAAAAAAATTATAACGATTCCCATATACCATGGAAAAGGGCTAAAATACATTAATACAAATGTGGACTGTTGTTAGAAATTTTAAAACAACACTAAAGATTATAGGCTTCAGTGTATAAAACAATTACCAAAAACTCAATATTTTCGTAGGGATTATTAGTTAACACGTTGTGAATTCCGTATTTTTGAAAACTAATACGACAATATTGTTTTAATGCATAGTTGCATCCTGCACTAACATATGATGATGTTCAAAGAGGTTTGGAGCCTTTGTTGTCTTTATTTTTCAAGAGAATAACGATTTAATGGTGGTTATTCTACCGATTTATGGAGTATTATGAAGTTTTACTAAATTAATTGATAAAAAA
>QGKV02000297.1:30097935-30120143 GCA_003260655.2 Brassica cretica
TTAACACATAGATTTTGAGAAAAGTTCAAAAAATATGACAATATTGCTTTAATACATAGCTGCCTCATGTACTAATATATGATGATGGTCAAAGACGTTTGGAACCTTTGTTGTCTCCATTCTTCTAGAGAATAACAATATTATAATAAATAGTCCATTAATTTAGGGAGTGTATGAAGTTTTACTTAATTAATTTATAAAACAATTGAACGATGCTCATTTACCATGAAAGAGAGTTTAGCATACATTAATACAAATGTAAAATATGGTTAGAATTTTAAAACAACACTAAATATTATAGGCTTCAGTATATAAAGTATTTACCAAAAACTCAATATTTTCGTAAGGGTTAACACATAGATTTTGAAAAAATTTCAAAAAATACGACAATATTGTTTTAATGCATAGTTGCATCCTGCACTAACATATGATGATGTTCAAAGAGGTTTGGAGCATTTGTTGTCTCCGTTTCTTCAGAAAATAGTGATTTTATAACGGTTACTTCATCGATTTAGAGAGTATTATGAAGAATTACTAAATTAATTGATAAAAAATTATAACGATTCTCATGTACCATCAAAAAGAGCTTAAAATATATTAATACAAATGTGGAATGTGGTGAGAAATTTTAAAACAACAATAAAGATTATAGGCTTCAGTATATAAAACATTTACCTAAAACTCAATATTTTCATAGGGGTTGTTAGTTAACACATAGATTTTGAGAAAATTTCAAAAAATATGAAAATATTGTTTTAATGCATAGTTGCATCATGCACTAGCATATGATGACGTTCAAAGAGGTTTGAAGTCTTTGTTGTCTCTATTTTTCAAGAAAATAGCGATTTAATAGTGTTTATTTCACCGATTTAGGGAGTATTATGAAGGTTTACTAAATTAATTGATAAAAAATTAAAACGATTTCCATGAATCACGAAAGAGAGTTTAACATACATTAATACAAATGTAGAATGTGGTTAAATTTTTTAAAACAACACTAAGAAATATATGCTTCGGTATATAGTGCGTTCAACGTAAAACTCAATATATTCGTAGCAATTTATACATAGATTTGGAGAAAATTCAAAAAATATCTAAATATTTTTTAACGGATAGTTGCATCCTGCACTAACATATGATGATGTTTAAAGAGACATGGTACGAATGTTGTCTCTATTTTTCAAGAGAATATTAATTTTTAGTAGTTATTCCACTGATTTAGATAGTATTATGAAGTTTTACTAATTAATTGATAAAAAAATTAGAATGATTCTAATATACCATGAAAGAGAGTTTAACATACATTACTACAAATTTAGAATGTCGTTAGAAAATTTAGAACAACAATAAAAATATAAGCTTCAATATATAGAGCGTTTAACGTAAAACTCAATATTTTCATAGAGTTAATACATAGATTTTGAGAAAAATTCAAAAAATATAACAATATTGCTTTAACACGTAGTTGCGTCCTGTACTAATATATGATGATGGTCAAAGAGGTTTGGAACCTTTGTTGTCTCTATTTCTCTAGAGAATAGTGGTTTTATAATAGTTAGTCCACAAATTTAGGGAGCATATGAAATTTTATTAAATTAATTGATAAAAAAAAATTGAACGATTCTCATTTACCGTGAAAAAGAGCTTAAAATACATTAATACAAATGTGGAATGTGGTTAGAAATTTTAAAACAACATTAAAGATTATATGCTTCAGTATATAAAACATTTACCAAAAACTCAATATTTTCGTAGGGGTGTTAACACATAGATTTTGAGAAAATTTCAAAAATACGACAATATTGTTTTAATGCATAGTTGCATCATGCACTAACATATGATGATGTTCAACGAGGTTTGGAGCCTTTGTTGTCTCCTTTTTTTAAGAAAATAGTGATTTATATTGGTTATTCCATTCATTTAGGGAGTATTATGAAGTTGTACTAAATTAATTGATAAAAAAAATTATAATGATTCACATATACCATGAATAAGAGCTTAAAATACATTAATACAAATGTGGAATGTGGTTAGAAATTTTAAAACAACATTAAAGATTATAGGATTCAGTATATAAAATATTTACCAAAAACTCAATAATTTCGTAGGGGTTAGTTAACACATAGATTTTGAAAAAATTTCAAAAAATTTGACAATATTATTTTCACGCATAGTTTCATCATGCATTAACATATGATGATGCTCAAAAAGGTTTGGAGCCTTTATTGTCTCTATTTTCCAAGAGAATAGCGATTTACTAGTGGTTATTCCACCTATTTAGGGAGTATTATGAAGTTTTACTAAATTAATTGATAAAATATTAAAACGATTTACATGTATCATGAAAGAGAGTTTAACATAAATTAATACAAATGTATAATGTGGTTAAATTTTTTAAAACAACACTAAAAAATATATGTTTCAGTATATAGTACGTTTAACGTAAAACTCAATACATAGATTTGGAGAAAAATTCAAAAAATATGAAAATATTTTTTAATGGATAGTTGCATCATGTGCTAACATATGATGATGTTTAAAGAGGCTTGGAACCTTTGGTGTCCATATTTCTCAAGAGAATATCGATTTTATAGTTGTTATTCCATTGATTTAGATAGTATTATGAAGNTGGCCTTTTTGTAATCAGGTGCCCAAAGAAGCGAAGCTGGTGAAGCAGCAGCGAATGGTAGTGAGGAGTTGTTCTTCTGGGTCTGCTCAAAACGGCGACGTTGATGGGTTTTCTTTAAAGCCAAACAAACTCTTTGTGCAAGAGGTGAGTTTTCATGGCTTTTTTCTGTAGTTGAGAAGAGGGAAAAGTTGATCACTTTGTTGGTGATTTTGTTGGATTCTTAGGCGATTGGAGCTGAGTATGGAGAAGGGTTTGAGACTTTTAGGCAGGATGGTCCTCTTAAAGTCGATGTGGTAAGAGCTATTTATATGTTTATAAGTCTTTTCTTTGGTTTGGTTGATATGTAGGTAACATGTGGTTTGCTTGTAGGATTTCTGGAATGAGAAACTGCAAGATGGGTTTCTTCAAAGGATACGTTACGCAATGAAACCAGATGAAGCCTATGGACTTATCTTCTCTTGGGACAATGTCGTGGTAATTGTTTCGACTTCCATCTTTATGTTTTGCAAGTTAGTTAGTGGAAGTGTTTATAGTTGTAGCTACGATAGCTTTCCTCTCCTGGTGGAGTATATGAGGGTTTTGTCTTATAAGTCTATTGGTTTTTAGTTTGTTTAGATGATACTGAGTGCCCCCTATTATTTGGTAAATCTCAAAAGTTGTAAATAGATTTGCATGGCCATACTAGTTTTGGGACTGTTTTAGATAAGCTTTCTTTTTCTTCTTGTATTGTATGGCACGAGGATCGTCTTTGAAGTAGCAAGTAATTGCTTTATTAGATGATGTTTGCATGGTCAATGGTTACTAGTTTTGGGTTCTGAAGAAGTTGGAATTTCTCAATTTTTCCATTTATGGTTCTTATTTTGTAGGCTGATACTCGAAGTTTGAAGTTGGATGCTTGGAAGCAGCTAGCTGCCGAAGAAGGTAAGCTTTTATCCTCTCCTGCTTTTGTTTTTACCCAATTATAATCTATTTTCTTTTTGCATATACGTGAGTGGAAAGAGATGTCGTGCAATAGCTGCTTTTAGTACTTCCCATGCCTTTTAAGGAATGTCTCGAGAGATAGCAATGAACTCAGCATTAGGTTATCTGCATTTAGGCCGTCATTGTCGGTTCTGCGTTTTCTTTTGACGTCTTAAAGTTATAGTAGTGTGTGATTCCATCAATCCAACTCACTTCCTTTAGTGTTTAGTCGTCTTTTTGCTTTTCCACTTTGCAAAATGAAAATCTTCATTTGAAACAATTAAGCCAGCCTTTGTCTATATAAAACCTTTGGATGGTCATTGCAGTATCAAGTTGTCTAATTTACGTAGTAGAGTTCTGATAGATGAATTGTTCTGGTGAGATAACCTGGTGTGTTGGGCTCTTTTGCTAGTATGTAAAAACGTCAGACGCATTAAATTATATCTTACTGATATTTAATAGTCAAGTTCTCTAAGTAGATATATGTACTTTAAATTGTTTGGCAGGAAAAGAAATTGCGGAGGAGAACGACATTCAAAGACTGATGCTTTATGCTGGCGCTGACCATGTGCTTAGTAAGGTTGGTGATTTATAGCAGTCATTTTCTTGCATATATAGTTTAAGCAAACCAATGATATGAATATTTCTTGTATATTCAATCCCTTCACTCATGGTATTGTTTTGATATTTTTTTAGTCAGCCATAACGAGCTCTAGATTTTATATGAATGTTATCATAAGGAAATGTATTTAACTGATGGATGATTCCAAATGTTTCAGGTCTTGTTTTGGGAAAAGACGCAAAGCAAGATCGATACATTGAAACTCAAGCTATCAGAAATATACTATGATAATCTTCTCAGAGTAAGGACTTTATCTTTATCAAATGTTTGTATTACTAGAAATGCATGTTTGTTCCCTGAGTTATTTTCACTATCGACATTTCCAGCTCACAGAACCAAAGGAAGGACTTAAAGATTGGCTCGACGCAGTCACAAATGCTCGCATTCCCTGTGCTGTTGTCTCAAATCTTGATCGAAAGAACATGATGAATGCTCTTGAACGGATGGGGCTTCAAAACTATTTCCAGGTCAGTAATAAATAGCTTTTAGAGAATCATCTTACTTTTTATCAGGTAAATGGCTTGCTTATATCTGCTGACACTTGTCTTCACCCTCCGTTTCAGGCTGTAGTTTCCGAGGAAGATGGTATGGAATCTATAGCTCATAGGTTTCTTTCTGCTGCTGTGAAGGTACTGTTAATAATTCAAATATGAATACTAACCAATTTTTCTAAAAAATGTTGAAAAGTTTTAAAACTTTGGTGCAGTTGGATAGAAAACCTTCCAAATGTGTTGTGTTTGAGGATGATCCAAGGGGTATAACAGCTGCTCATAACTGTACTATGATGGCGATTGGATTAATCGGTGCTCATAGAGCGTAAGTAATCTAGTTTTGCTGTTTTTGAGGATCTAGATACATTTCCAGCATCTAACTTTATTTAAAAAAAAAACAAAAAACAAATATGCAGGTATGATCTGGTTCAGGCTGATCTTGCTGTTGGAAACTTTTACGAGCTATCAGTGATAAACCTTAGAAGGTTATTTGCAAACAAAGGCTCTACATTCATGGAGCACGAGAAGCAAATCATAGAAAAATCGCCGCCCAAAAGAAAGCTAACCATTGATACCATATTCTAAAGGCATTGGATCGTGGTATATAGTAGTTAGGTTTAGGTTCTTGTCGTTATGGTTTTATATGTTTAAATACTAGAAGGAGAACCGTATTGATTGAGTTAAATTCATAGCTTATTATCGCTGTTTCTCTGGTATATATGGATTCTTCAAGATCAATGTTTTTATCCCCTTGCGTTTTTGTGCCATTTTGGTTGTGTACATTTTTCCTGAGAAAGTGGACCCAAGAAAACATTCTTGGGGAGCTTTGGTGATAATAGCATCAGTGGTGAGCTGTTGAAACGAATCAGATACCTTTAAAGTAAAAACCCCGAAAAGACAAAAACTAGAACAGTGACTGTTCAGGCGAAGTGATGAAAGCTGAAACAACCATATTATATGCTGAAAAAGATGTATAACATTATCTAAAGTTCTAAACTAGTACATTTGATATTTTTCTGTAACAATCTAAAACTGTTTTTATAAGTCGTTGTATTCATCATGATGATTTATATAAGGATATTAACTTTTTGATCCAAGTGCGTTAGGGCAGTTCAAGTTCTCTCTTGCTCTGTCTCCTTGTGTAAAAGATTATGGCTACAAAATCTTGAATTTACTAATTTCTAACAAATGATTTATAATTGTCGAAGTAGCATATATATTAGGTCGGATATACAAGAGAATAGTTAGAGAATAAATAAAAAAAGAGATTGTCCTTTTGTGAAATGGATAAATGGAGCATTTTGATTAGTTCCAAGTAAAACCTAAAAGGGCCTTTGATTCAAATTGCCAATTTGATTGACATGTGCCCTATTACTTGTACTCCACAGAATCGCATAAAACACAAAACTTTTATTAAAGTATCACTCCTGTAATTTAGATTAAGATTCTAATTGTTCAATAATGAATGTATTTAATTCATTTCCGCATTTTATTGGCAGGGATTTTAAAAACGAAAAAGAAAAGTGGGGACACTTTTTATGTTTTGTTACTACTAATCATAATCAGAATGTTCTTTGAGAGACTTCTTATCCTCGTTCCATTATGCATAGATTAAACTTGTAATGATTAGATCTCTAATGCCCAACTGTCATTAGTTATAAGGCTTTCTTGCTAACGTGTTCTTTTTATGCACTGAACAACAGTTTCAGATATTGTTTAGCTGAGTGAAATTGGTTTTGTTTTGGGTTGAACACAAGTTTAGTTTTCTAGCCAAAAAATCAATAAAAATGTTACAGATCTTTTATACTTTTATGTTTTGTCTCCTTATATAATAGCAAACTAAACATATAACCCAAGATAAAATTCCAATAGAATATTGACTTTATGAAACTAGTTCGAATTAGACATCACTAGAAGTGTACAAAATTTTAACAAGCTTGTGTTATAACATGTAACTCCCTTCCTTATAAACCCTAAAGTGATCCAAATGATTTAAGAAAAACAAATTCCATGTAATAGATCTTTAGTCTTTTATTTCTGGATAATAATAATATGAAGTTCTCATCCAACAAAAGAATTTTTTTGTCCTGAAAAGTAGATTCAATATAGTGGTTTTCCTAAAGCAAAAAATGAAACTAACTTCAGTTATAACAAATTAACGACACGTTTCTGTAAAACACACTTTAGAAAAAAAAAGGAGGTGCAAATAAGAAAGTTAGGAATATGAAATTTGTATTCACCCAGTTGGATCTTAGCTTTTATTTATCTTAATTTGTTCTCATATTAAATTAAGTGGGTGTGATTGTAATGCGACTTTTGGACGAATTTGTACAAAAGAAGTTTTGGGTCCACTTCACCCCAGCTAGCAAAATGTTGATTTTGACACATTAATGATAATATAGAAAATTAATGAATTAAAATGCTGATCATCCAACTATTATGATTAACAATCTGTAAAACATGTTTTAAACTAATATATATATATATCTTTAGATGCAATTATGTTAGTACTGAATTATTAATAGATCGAGTTTCACTAAGTTACGTATATCTGGATGAAATGAAACGAAGATGGATAATCTTGGAACGAATTATTGTGCTGCGCTCGTCTTTTTCTTTATATGTTGATTAAAATATACATGATCACATATACTTTTCAAAGAAAGTGATCTTCGGTCAAGTAAGTAATTCAACTAACACACAAGAGGACAAGATGTTGCTTGTGTTGCCTACACACTTTAGAGAAAATGGGACAAAAGTCTACACCTGATTATTATCGAAATCTTGAAAAGTTAGTATTTTCTTACGATCGACTCATTACAATTTTTAAAACACCTTAACCTTGTTTTAGCCGTATACTATTAATGAAAAAAAATCGAATCAGAGCTATGTAATATGGTGTGGCCACATCATTTCTTATTTCAAATGTGCACTAAAATATTAATGACTAGCCAGTGAGAACACAATTTTAATACATTTTTAGTGGGGTTTAGAAATAAGAGAACACAAGAGTGGAAAAAGTAGAGGCCAACACTTCGACACTAATCACATTGGTTTGGCCAACTCCATCATTAAAAAGTTAAAATCTCTCCACTGATCTAACTTTCTTAACCTCTCCCAAATCCACTGCATCTAATCATACATATTTTAAAATCATTTCATATGCTTATCATACTAATCAAGTAATGGATTCAACCATTTACCAATAATCGCTTAAATACCTCAATAAACACATATATTATATGCACTATACATGGTCTTGTAGATACTGAACTTCAAAAGTTATGAATCAAGTTGAATGAGCAGTTTGATCACCAAGTGCATCCTACAATTTTGATACAAAAAGTTCCAATGCTAAGTTATGTTTTGATACACCTCGTTCTATGGAATATTTTGTTGAATAAAAATCTAAGTAGATATCATTTTGTAGTTAACTATACAAATCAAAAACTAAAGGTAAGATACAACAGTAGTATAGTATAGATAATTGATTGAAAATTAGTAACCGAGGAAGATTCATATGGTTAGTGCCTTGTTGGTTGTCGAAATCATGTGGAAGCGAACAAAAATCTGACAGCGCAAAAAGACTGGTCGAACGATACTTTTCCATGAAACTTTCATTCAATTCATTTCTTATTTTCTTATTTTCTTAATTTCTATTTACATTTTTTGCGTGTGCATATAGTTTTTTTTTGTTTCAAAATAAGACTTTATACAATTCCTTCTAAGAACATACAATGCTGTATGATTTATTTTCGAGGAAGGACCCACTGATTTAAGATCCATTTTGTTACTTATCCAATAGATAAAGAACCGAAAGAAAATAAATATATTTGTAAGTTGGATGCAAAGTGGAAACATGTCCAAGTGTGTTCCTTTTTACCGACCCAAAACTATATTAAGTCTGGGTGGTCGGTTTATAAATGTTTTGCTTTCTGGTCTTAATTTGTTAGCATTTACTATAAAACTAACATAATGTTTTATACAATATTTTTTTGAATCTATGATACGAAAGTCATACAACTATCTATCACCGGTGCAGCAAAAATAATCGACCAAAAATAGCGTGCAACTGAAAAACTTTAAGCAAAAAAAAAAAATACAAAAAAGATAAAGGATATTGCATGTTGTCATACTGTCATACTGTCATGCACCCAAAACGTTGGGGCCATAATTTTTTTAACCGTAATATTACTGTTTAACACATTATTTTCTTATTAGCTGCTAAAAATTCTTACCCAACAAATGATAACTAATTAAAGACAAAATGATAGACAGAGATTAATAGGTGCTAAATGATATATACATGGCTATAAATTGAAGAATTTTTAACGTTAAAACCTCTCAACTAAGTTTGTTTTGGGTAAAAACTTCCAAACTAAGTATTTAATGAAAAAACCCTTAAACTAAGGTTATTTAATGAATTAAACCCTAGCAGGTCATAATTACCATTTCTACCGGTAAATCTTTAATTTAGGGGTTTCTACATTAAGTAAACATAGTTGAGGGGTTTTACCGTTAAATTTTTTTTTTTTTTTAAATCAAAATTTTATAATATTATTTAAAAAATAGTAATTTTTTTTTGACAACATAAGCGAGAACTAACTAACTGGACCGCGCGATTCAGAAAGCCAAACCGAAAGTATTGAATCGACATATAACATAGCTGAAGGAGAACTCATCGCACCACTTGCAAGCTTGTCCGCCATAGTATTTTGTGTTCTTAGAATATGTCTGATTTGGAAGTTAGGGAAGAAAGTTGTACTGCGTCTAAATTTTTTATATAATTTTTGTTATATTTTTTCAGTTTTTACATTTTTAATTTTTACATATATAATGTTGATGTTAAAACACATCAAACTCATAAATTTACAAAAATAATTAATTATTAATTTTGAAAATTTAAGTTACTAATTTTTAGATAATATTATAAAATTGATTTTTTATTTTATTTTTAAAGGTAAAATCCCTCAACTATGTTTACTTAATGTAGAAACCCCTAAACTAAAGATTTACCGGTAGTATTGATAATTATGACATGTTAAGGTTTACTTCATTAAATAAAGTTAGTTTGGGGGATTTTACGTTAAATACTTAGTTTGAGGGTTTTTATCCAAAACAAACATAGTTGAGGGGTTTTAACGTTAAAAATCCTAAATTGAACTATGAGGAATCAATTCTTATAATAATATTAATATTGACTGTATCTTTTTTTTTTTTTTTGACAAAAAATAATATTGACTGTATCACTTACACATATATCTTATCTCTCTTTTTTCTCTTAAAAACATCTCTCATCTCTAGTGTCTCGTCTTAGTATCGATCAATGNCTTCATTAAATAAAGTTAGTTTGGGGGATTTTACGTTAAATACTTAGTTTGAGGGTTTTTATCCAAAACAAACATAGTTGAGGGGTTTTAACGTTAAAAATCCTAAATTGAACTATGAGGAATCAATTCTTATAATAATATTAATATTGACTGTATCTTTTTTTTTTTTTTGACAAAAAATAATATTGACTGTATCACTTACACATATATCTTATCTCTCTTTTTTCTCTTAAAAACATCTCTCATCTCTAGTGTCTCGTCTTAGTATCGATCAATGCCTGTAAAAAATGATTCTAATTCACAAAGAACACACCTTCTGCTCGCTATATGCGAGACCTTGATGGTCTCTTGGTTCAATATTACAATATTCCATCTTCTAAATCATTTCACTGACATATCTGTTAGATAATCAAAAGTTTAATTTGAGTGCTTTCTACTAAAAAGCCATAACTCGTCAGCGAATTTTAAATGATAAAAATACTGGAGATTTATTTTTATTCCAGCTAGTATAGTCGATTTTCTGTTTTTGTTTTAATAAATAGTACAATCGAAACCAACCTTTAAGTTGTGTGGACGAGATAAAAACAGACAAGGTGGAGCCGTTGAATTATGATACGAGAAACATAAACATGTTTGAACTTTTACCAAAAAAAAAAATTGAAATGGTTGTCAAGTAGTTGAATTGCATTTATTAATTGCAAACTTATAACTCCAAAGGCAAAATGACTGCCGAATGAGGGCATCTCCTCACGTGAAGTCGGCCACCACCAATCCATATTCCAATAATTGATTTAATTTCACAAACCAAATACTAGTAGTATTGTTGTTATTTATCAAACTGTATTACTTTAGTTAAGAAATATACACATGCGTATTCAAATATGAACTGAGATGGTAGAAACGAAGTATTTAAAACATTCTATAATAAGTCTAGGGTTTATGTAGAGTTATAATAAGTCTAGGGCTTATATTAAAATATATATGTGTTGCGATAAGAAGTCCGACTTGTGAGGAGGTTAACAAGGCGAAATAACACATGATTTTTTGAACATACAATTTAAAAGTATAACTCCTAACTAGAATAGGTACACGCCAAAATGTATGCATCTTATAATATATTACATGTAAAGGCACAATTAGAATAGGTATATACAATCACTTGCTTGTCA
The DNA here is from genome assembly GCA_003260655.2 of Brassica cretica. Classification (NCBI taxonomy): domain Eukaryota; kingdom Viridiplantae; phylum Streptophyta; class Magnoliopsida; order Brassicales; family Brassicaceae; genus Brassica; species Brassica cretica. Next base: position 30,109,137 of record QGKV02000297.1, read on the forward strand.
TCTGACATTCAATTGCTGTAAAAACTTACCTAAATTTATGTATGCGTCCATCTTTTTAATTTCTCGTCGTTTATTTCACGATGTACTGAGTTAGACTTAGACATGACTTGGTTTTGAACACTTTCTATGCACACACCATGTCTAGTTACTTTGGTATTGTTGCATCTGTGGACATGTTCTTAATATATAAAAGCCTCAAGGGCGACTACAAATCCAATTATCTTTAGTACTTGATCTTTGATTAACCCGTCCTCATCTGACTCATCTTTGGAAATGGTAAGCCCGAAAACCTTATTTTAAGGGGAGCAAAACTTCAAAATGAGGATTCGAAGGTTGGTAACTCCAACCATAAATTTTCAAAAAAATCTTTAAAAGTTTATTTATATGCATTATAGTCATTGATATTAACAAAATTTATTAATATTTATAAAAAAATAACTATAAAGACCAAAAAAAAAGATAGTTTGAGGTTGTGAATAATGAAACATCAAAATTCAAAATTTCATTATTCACAACCTCAAAATTTGAAGATTTGAAATTGGATTGGAAATACTCTAATGTTAATGTTAGAACGTTCGTTTCTTGACGAAAATATATAGTGGTATCATATATATGAGTTATAATTTATAAGATAACAGTCAGACCCAAACAATAAATAGCATGGCACTCGTAACAAAGACACATGAATGAATGGCCCCGACACGATACTCGACCTCCAAATCTTTATATTAATTTCTCTCGTTCAAGATATGTCTTTGTACCATCTACATTAAGATCAAAATTTCAAATATTATAGGATTAACTCAACCTAGTGGAGAAGTAACTACACGTATTAAAATCAGTTCTCCTAATATATGCGCAGTTATTTTTTCCCTTACGTACTACCCCTGGCGTATTACAAACCATTTACTGATGTTGATAATTGATTATACAAATATAAATCGACAAAATCATTTATTGATAAAGAGTAATTTAACTTTATGTTTATGTCCACGTGTTGTTGAAAAAAAATAAAATGTACTGCTCCGAATTTTGTTTTCTAATTTCTTGATCAATGTAACGTCTATTTAGATCATGCCCATGTTTGACAAAAAAAAAAAAAAGATCATGCCCATGAATGTTATATCGAGGCTGGCATACATATCATACCATGCAGTTAATTGAAAATATTGATTTAACGCATAGTGATTTAAAATTTAAGACTGTATATTGATATGTAGTCTAGTGTTTCACACTTTCACTGGTTTGTACTCTAATGATGTTAATGCATCACCATTATAATATAAAATCTGGTAATTATGTATGCATAACAACCACAAAAGTTAAGATGAAGATCTTTTAGTTTATGCATTTTCGGGGATTCACTAGAATTTTAGCGTAGTTTTATGACATTTTATTTTAGATACAGTACCATTAAATAATCCCTCAAACCTACTCGATTATTGCCGATATATTTGACTTCCCATCAACAAATGGAGTTAAAAATTGACTAAAACGATCATCCACTTAAAAAACAAATGATCAGTTCTTATGATATAAACTTTATTCCAATCGTATTAAGTCGTTGTACATTTTAATGCAAAAATACCAAACAACGTTTTATTCTGCAATATATCATTTTCTTAAACATAAACTGAGAGGCAAAACCGGCGGTGACACATCTATTCAGGGAATGCATCGAAAGATGAGGAGTGTTGTTCATGTGCCCCAATCTTATCATATAGAGATCAATGCTATGGTTCAATATTGGTCCTTGGATAGTGCTTGTCATCTAAGGGGCATAAAGCTCTCGTCTCGTGGGGTCTAATTAGGTGGTTTAAGAACCGGCTTCTTCTGTGTCTTGGAATTGTAGTGTAGGATCCAAGTAGTGATCTTAGATTTTACTAAATCTCTTTGTTTGTAAGTGAGGTTTTAAACACTTGTGTGGTGTAAAAGCTTTGTACTCTTCTTTGGTGAATATAAAGTCGACGTTGATTTAAAAAAAAAACTGAGAGGCAAAACAGTCAGCTGGTCAACAAATACGAGGTGTTAGTTAGTTAAGAAGTTGTTCACACTTGAAATTGTAGCCAAGTTTATAACGTTTCCTCTTTTGGCCGTAGTTGCACATATGCATACACACAACGTAATCATTTTAATAAACAAACTATCATTTTAATAAACAAACTAGATTAAGATTCGCGTCTTGCACGGAATGAATATCATATATATAAATTATTTTACATATTATATGTTCTTTTATATATTATAAAATAATATATATATTGAATAATGAAAAAATCAGTAATTATTATGTATATAATTAAATTGGTGTGGATACGTAAATAAATTTTCTTAATCCAAACGATCATTTTTTCTATTTTCTATTATATATAATTAAATTTACATAATATATACATAGATAAATAGTATATTTTTAATATTGATATATTGTTAAATGATGTGTTCTAATTATTTGTATCATTTATAACAAAAAAAATTAAATCACTGATAACAAATTTTCATTGTGCAATGTTTTTGAAAGTTTTAGTAATTTATAATTTTTATAAACATTCAATGCAAATTTTAAATTTTAAATATTAAGTTGTCAGTATTTGTTCAAAGATTTTATCAGAAAAAAATTGTTCAAAACAAATTTCAAAACTAAAATCTTTATGTATTTTCTATGGTATATAGTTTAATTAAAAGATATTAAATATATGAGACTTTCTAATTACATAATTTTGTAATAATTTGTAAATTGTCATAAAAAATTAAATCACGGAGTATAAAAATTTCAATGTGAGACTTTTTAAAAAGCTTGAAATATAACATATACGAAAAACTCTAAATTTTTATTATATGGTTAATGTGATTGTTTAATTTATTTTAATAACTTAAAGTTAAACAAAAATGATAAAGAATACACTAATTTGTATCAAATCTTTATTATTCAAAATCATTAATTGTCATATATACTTTAGTCACATTAGGCAATTCCGTAAAATTTTGTTTAAGAAAAGAATTGAAAACATTAATAATTAATTTATGGTTAGTTTAATAAAAAATTTATTATATATTTTGATGAACCGATCTATTTCTCTAATGATTCTAAGAGCATGATTATTGGGGGTTCTTAGGGTGGGGTTCTTAACGGAATATAAGAACTCGTCTCTTAACTTTTAACTAAAAAAGCTAAGAATCGGTTCTTAAATAAGAGTTTTAAGAGCCGGTTCTTAACTTTTTAAGTTAAAAATTAAGAGACAGATTCTTATATTCCGCTAAGAATTCCACTATAAGAACTCCCAATAATCATGCTTTAAGAATCATTGTGGTATTGTGGTGATGACATGTGGCTACCTCAAATGCTGTAAGGCTTCTCTTTTAGTATACATGGAATCAAATAATGGCCAGAGTTGTTCATATTGAACCGTGTTAGTTTTCTATAAAACTGAAAAAAATAAATAAATACAAGCTCAAAAAATGGCCAAGTTATACCAGCATTAGACCACACGCACGGTTATTTCTCGGTTAATTTGTGTTCTTTTTGAATTGATCATTTAAATTTACTAAACACAAATTCATGTTTGAGTTATTCGATTATATCATTTTGCCATCTATACAACACGAATAACCACATTAGACGTTTTCAAACATCCTTTTTTATTAAAACGAAAAGTTACTATTAGTCAATACTTAACTCTATTAATCTCGTTTATTTATATCGCAAAAGCTAACGCACTCTATACATTAGTATTTAATGAACAAAGATAAGTGATGGAATTCACTAATCTACCTACAGTACACGAGATCAAGGCAGATGACTCAACTTGCAACACACACCATTTAAAAAAAAATATGCACATAATCTAGAATTATATAATATTCTCTTTCAAACTTCAAACGTAATCGTATACTAACTAAGTATTTGACTAAATTATCAAAAAACCTAAGTATTTGACTAATCACGCAACAGTTAAGTTTCTACTATTTTAAATACGCATTGCATTTAACTTGTTGAGTTCACACCACATATTGCTGACTTAATACGTATTCAAAATATCAGTTACAAAAAAAAAAGGAATATAAATAAAATGACACTTGTCTTAAAATACTTCTAAACAAAACAAAATAAAATAATACTAATTTCGTTTCACAAATAAAATATAATATACAAATATAAATGTTAAAAAAAACAGTTTCACAATAATAAAAAATTGTGTGTGTGTTTTAGTATAATTTTTTCAATAATATTAAACTGTATTTAAAAAATCAGTTTATTAAATTAATATTAGTTTAATTTTGTTAAAATTGATAATGTTAAAAACTGATAACATTGTATATTTAATATAATGTTAAAAACTGATATATTTTTAACCACACAAACGTGGTGGTCAAGTGGTACGGCGAGTTTGGAAATGTGCTAAGTACCCCGGGTTCAAAAACTACTAAAACTCAGATTTACTCATTTGGGTAGTTTGGTGACATGAGTATCTAATTCTCATTGCGCAAGCCTCCAGAGGATTAGTCGGTTAGGTCTCGGTCCACCGAACACTCCCGAGTTATAAAAAAATATTTATTTTTTTTTTTTTAGATATTTTTTTGTTCAACAAAAAATTATTTTTGGAATTTTCAAATATTTGTAATCAATATTAATAAATTTTAAAAATACTAATTAAGAATATATGGAAATTAATTAAATATTATTAATTGATAACTATTCAGAATTGTATAATAATTTAATTAAAGATGTTTATTATATTTTAATTTGTTACGAAAAAATATAAGGAAATATATCTTTTAGAAACATAAAGAAATAGAGAACAAATAAAAAAAATACTTTAAATAATATATACATTTCATTTCTAATCACAAAAAGATCAACAATAAAATGATTATATTACAAAACTAGAATAAAAGGGCATAACGAAGAAACGTGGACACATGGTTGCATGAGAAGATACCTCTCTTCTAAAAGATCCCCTTCATCTTTACTAGAATCTTTCCTCTTTCTCTAATCATATCCATAAACTAACTCTCTCTCTCATATATACAGTGATGAATATATACTTATATATATAAGCAACCCTGTTCGCTTCACTAAATTACAAAACCAGGAAAGAAGAAAAAAAAAAGTTTGTATTTCGCATTTCTCCTGTGATCTCTTTCTAATGGAGCAAGAACTACCTTCTAGTACCAGAACCAAGCCCAAGCTACTAAACCGACTCAACACTTACGTCGGTTCAAGCCGAGTTGGCAAACGATTCAAACTCGCCGAACGGAATTCAACTTTCACGACGGAGCTCCGCGCCGGCACGGCGACTTTTCTCACCATGGCTTACATCCTCGCCGTGAACGCCTCCATCTTATCAGATTCCGGCGGCACCTGCTCTGTTTCCGACTGTGTTCCCCTCTGCTCAAACCCAACGATCCCACCTTCCCAGTGTACCGGACCGGGTCTCCGACTCATCCAACCGGACGTAACGTGTAAATTCGACCCGGTTAACCCCGGTTACGCATCGTGCGTGGAAGGAATCCGAAAGGATCTGATCGTCGCCACCGTGGCCGCGTCTCTGATCGGGTGCGTGATCATGGGGCTGATGGCGAATCTCCCTCTAGCTCTAGCTCCGGGGATGGGAACCAACGCGTACTTCGCTTACACCGTCGTCGGTTTCCACGGATCCGGTTCAATCTCGTACCAAACCGCGCTCGCCGCGGTTTTCATCGAAGGGTTAGTATTCCTCTTCATCTCCGCCGTAGGCTTCAGAGCGAAGCTAGCGAAACTCGTCCCTAAACCGGTCAGAATCAGCTCCTCCGCCGGAATCGGACTCTTCCTCGCCTTCATCGGTTTACAGAACAATCAAGGACTCGGTTTAGTCGGTTACAGCCCTTCCACTCTGGTCACTCTCGCCGCGTGTCCAACCTCCTCGCGAGCCTCGTTGGCTCCCGTTATAACGTCGGCTAACGGAACCGTCAGTTTGATCCCCGGAGGATCCGTTTCGGGAGATATCATGTGCCTCCACGGACGCATGGAGAGTCCTACCTTCTGGCTAGGCATCGTCGGGTTCGTGATCATCGCCTACTGTCTGGTGAAGAACGTGAAAGGAGCGATGATCTACGGGATCGTCTTCGTAACGGCCGTTTCGTGGTTCCGTAACACCGAGGTAACGGCGTTTCCCAACACCCCCGCGGGAGACGCGGCTCACGAGTATTTCAAAAAGGTCGTTGACGTCCACGTCATCAAGCACACGGCGGGAGCGTTGAGCTTCTCGGGGATAAGCAAAGGGCATTTCTGGGAAGCGTTAGTGACTTTCCTCTACGTGGATATTTTGGACACGACGGGGACGCTCTACTCCATGGCGAGATTCGCCGGCTTCGTCGACGAGAGGGGAGACTTCGCGGGGCAGTACTTCGCGTTCATGTCCGACGCGTCCGCGATCGTGATCGGATCGCTTCTCGGAACGTCTCCGGTGACGGTTTTTATAGAGTCGTCGACGGGGATACGGGAGGGAGGGAGGACGGGGCTGACGGCGATCACGGTGGCGGTTTATTTCTTCCTGGCGATGTTCTTCACGCCGCTGCTGGCTTCGATTCCGGCGTGGGCGGTCGGGCCGCCGTTGATACTGGTGGGGGTGATGATGATGAAGTCGGTGACGGAGATCGATTGGGGGGATATGAGGGAGGCGATTCCGGCGTTCGTGACGATGATTATGATGCCGTTGACGTACTCGGTGGCGTACGGGTTGATCGGAGGGATAGGGACGTATGTGGTGTTGCATCTGTGGGATTGGGGAGAGGAAGGGATGGTGAGATTAGGGTTTTTGAAAAGGAAAGTTGAAGAAGAGGATAACAGCAATGGAGTTGCCAAAATTAGCGAGACTCATACGTCCGTTTAGTTTGTTTTTTTTTTTAATTCTTCTTTTTCACATTTTTGTTACTATTGATTTGTACAAGTGAGTGAGTGGATTGTTTATTTGTTTCTCTCGTAGATTTTTAAATGGGAAAGTGTAAAAATGGGGGGAAATAATCTCGACAAGACTTTTCATGTTCAGAAAGAAAATTATATATTAGGATAGTACAGAAATAAATACTGTATATGAATACTCCAATAGTTAGTTTTGAAAATTATATAATGGAAAGTTGAGTTTTGGTTTTTGAAATGATTAGTTTTGGTTACTCCAATAGTAACAAAATCAAACATTCATATATGAATACTGACCTCCCAAGAAAAACATTCATATATGAATATTAGTGAGTACTAGTATTAGAGCATGATTCACCTGGAATTCTTAGAGCAACTCCATCCATTAGAACTCCTAATGGGTTTTGATGATTAAATTAGTAGGTTTAAAGGTGATATGAGAAGTTAAGAACTTTGGTTAGTTGAAATAATTTTTTCTTCCTCTAATGAGAGAATCCAATGGGAAAACCCCATAGGGGTTCTTAAATATATTTTTTTTAAAAGTTGAATTATATGGATTTGATAACATAAAAATTTAAATAAAAATGACATAAAGCTACAAATCAAAAGATACAACTACAAATCATAAAGCTATTCAATTCAACATCTGTCTAGTGATTAGGTTGTTTTGTATATAGTCATTTACCTCCAATTCTGAAGCTTTCTCATCAAGTACACTAATTACTTCATCAGGTTGAAGCACTGTAAAATCAAGAACTCCACTCTGCAACACAGACAAATCAATAAGAATGAAATTCAAACCGAAGCAGCGCAGAAGTTTCTTGTTGTTACCTTGAACACGCTTGCTATAAGAGGAGCTCACTACAATTTCGTCAAAGGCACATTTAATCTATGGGAGCTCGATTTCAAGATCACTCCTGCTTATGCCTTCTCTTGAACATATACCTGCTGTTTTTCTCACAAAAAGCTTTCGAACTAACCCAATCGCATCAAGAGCATCCCTGCATATTCCAAAAAACATAAACCAATTCGCAAGTCATCATAATGTTAATTTGAGAACGTAAAATCATGTTGTAGCTTAACGCATAGGGGGCTAAAGATTAAACTAGAGATGCAAACAACATAATCGAAATACCAGTAATCTGCTTTACGTTACAGAGCTAACATATATGAACTTTAAAATGATCAAATTGCAAAAGAGAAGTTGAGAAACAGATTAATCATGTACTTACTACAAAAACCATCATACAAAGACTCTCATTAGAGTTTTTTTCACACATAAGTATAATGGGGGAATCAAAAAGGTTACCCTTCGGTGTAATCAGCCTGGAGAAGATCCATATATGTGTCCCATTTGTTCCCAATCACCTACGATTCATAAAGCTCGAAACTTTATCGTAATAGAGAAAAATTGTAATCCTAGAGACTATCAAAATTTCCTCAAATAAACGAAATTAAATGAGAAACAAACCTTTTCACAAGTAAAGCAACGAACTGGGATGATCATCGTCGAGGAACGATGTGATAAGCGACGGAGAGACGACGACCGTTGGTGGAGGATGAGGAGAGGTCGGTGGTGTCGAAGTCAGTGGGGATGAAAATGGTAGCAGAGAGAGGGATGCCGACTTGGTCTTCGACGGCGAAGAGGAAATCGGAGCGCAATCGCTGAAGTCGCCAAAAGGAGAGAGAGACATTAATGAGGTCCANAACTAACCCAATCGCATCAAGAGCATCCCTGCATATTCCAAAAAACATAAACCAATTCGCAAGTCATCATAATGTTAATTTGAGAACGTAAAATCATGTTGTAGCTTAACGCATAGGGGGCTAAAGATTAAACTAGAGATGCAAACAACATAATCGAAATACCAGTAATCTGCTTTACGTTACAGAGCTAACATATATGAACTTTAAAATGATCAAATTGCAAAAGAGAAGTTGAGAAACAGATTAATCATGTACTTACTACAAAAACCATCATACAAAGACTCTCATTAGAGTTTTTTTCACACATAAGTATAATGGGGGAATCAAAAAGGTTACCCTTCGGTGTAATCAGCCTGGAGAAGATCCATATATGTGTCCCATTTGTTCCCAATCACCTACGATTCATAAAGCTCGAAACTTTATCGTAATAGAGAAAAATTGTAATCCTAGAGACTATCAAAATTTCCTCAAATAAACGAAATTAAATGAGAAACAAACCTTTTCACAAGTAAAGCAACGAACTGGGATGATCATCGTCGAGGAACGATGTGATAAGCGACGGAGAGACGACGACCGTTGGTGGAGGATGAGGAGAGGTCGGTGGTGTCGAAGTCAGTGGGGATGAAAATGGTAGCAGAGAGAGGGATGCCGACTTGGTCTTCGACGGCGAAGAGGAAATCGGAGCGCAATCGCTGAAGTCGCCAAAAGGAGAGAGAGACATTAATGAGGTCCAATACCAAACAGACACGTAAGGGTTCCTTACCAATTCTAAAGAGACCATTTTAAACAGCAGTTCTCTGTTTTTTCTACCTTTTTCATTTATTTTTATTTTCTTTTTTGCTTAAAACCTGTGCTAAGAAACACTGATGGAGGTGGTCTTAAGATGAGGTTTCTTAACTTCCGCTAAGAACCCCACTTTAATAACTCCGGGTTAATCATGGTCTTAGGTATATAATCACAACTCAATTCTAACAAGAACTTCATTGAGAAGGAAGAAACCTTGGTCAGTGGCAGACTGGCAGGTTCAATACAGAACCAGGAAAAAAGAAGCAAAAACCAAGGGACGAGTACAAAATTACTCGTATGATGAGTGATGACTCGTGAAAGCTGGTAACAAAAGCCTAATATTTGACAGAACCAAAATGACTTGTGTGTGTGTGTGATCACAGTTATAATTTAGTACTCGCAGAAGCACTGCCATCTTCTTGATCTGCTTCCATATCATTATCTCTGTACCTTTGCAAAAGCAAATTGAATAGATTCAGATTAAGGTTCATTATATTACACATTTCACTCAGCTGTCAACTCTTCTAAAGCAAACACACGCTTTTAAGATTTATCAACCTGTGAATCAGGAGGAATTTAAATTTACATGTCAATCAGGCTTATCTAATGGGCCAGAATCTAATAATGAAAGCCCATAAACGAAAAAGGCCCAATAGAAATAAAACATCGTTATCGTCCGTGCGAAAGGTTTGTGTGACCATTATTTGTAAAACGTGATATTCTCTGCAGATTCCCAATGTTGCATCACAGAGACGAAGAACAAGTGATAGAGAGAGACTGAGAGAGAGAGAGAGAGAACAAAACGATGAGCGTCGTTGGAAGCAAGATCTGTATTTTCTCCCTTTCGAGTCACTTCCGAGAAAATGAAAAATCTTCCCGGCTCAGTTCGATTAACAAATCATCGATCAATCCAAGAAGATTCCCCAGGAATCTGGGAGTTTCCTGCAAAATCTCAGGGAGTAATGGAGCTGAGGAGAATCCAGGGAAGAATGGGGTTTCTCTCAGCTCCAAGAACAAGATGGAAGATTACAATACAGCTATGAAGAGACTGATGAGGAGCCCATATGAATATCATCATGATCTCGGTACGAATATGCCCAAAAAAAAATTCTGACTTTCAGACACGATCTAGTTAGTTTCTTGTTTATCAGTAATAAAAATTGTTCCTTGAACCTGTGTGAGTAAGTCTTGTAGTATAACCTCTAAATAGTAAGTTTAATTAGACTAAAGCTGCCTTTAGTTAATTGTTTGAGTTCCACTTGTTTTGGAGGTTATGGTTTCTTAACCTTAGTTTAGGACAAATCTATAATGCATTGGTCTTAATGTTATTTTGGAAAGTGTTTCTAACTATGGATGTGAGAATGTTTCTAAAAATTGTTTTTTGTTTGTTGGGTCTTTGATCTGTTCTTTTAAGGCATGAACTATACATTGATAAGAGACGAACTGATCGTTGGGTCACAGCCACAGAAGCCTGAGGATATAGACCACTTGAAGAAAGAAGAGAACGTTGCTTACGTACTTAACTTGCAACAAGACAAAGACATTGAGTATTGGGGAATCGATCTTGACTCCATTGTCAAAAGATGTAAAGACCTCGGAATCCGTCACATGAGAAG
>QGKV02000297.1:30124686-30136136 GCA_003260655.2 Brassica cretica
CCGACTTCCTCTCCTCCTTGCCCGAACAAGAACAGGTCAGACACACACCCGAGAAAACTAAAAAACTAACTTAGTTAATTCTTGAAGCCTAAGCAAACTCACTCTGTTTTCTCTGTTCTATGTTTTGTCATCAGGTGATACTAGTGGGTCACAGTGCAGGAGGGCTTAGCGTAACGAGCTCGATACATAAATTCCCTAAGAAAATCTCTCTAGCTGTTTATATTGCAGCTACAATGCTCAAATTCGGGTTTCAGACCGATGAAGATTTGAAAGATGTAATTAAATAAATAAAAAATTACTTTAAAATGAAGGTAACTTGTGAGTGACGTTTTGCTGTTCTGTCACAGGGAGTGCCTGAACTATCAGAACATGGTGATGTCTATGAGCTTGGTTTCGGTTTAGGACCCGAGCATCCTCCGACCAGTGCCCTTATCAAACCGGAGTACCGTCGAAAGCTCCTTTACCACATGAGTCCTCAACAGGTATTCTCCATTTTATTTTATTTTCTCTATGTTTCAAATCAGATATTTTTTCTCACAATCCAAATCTTTTGTCCTTATGCTCGCTGTTTTTGTTTATGAATGTTGTCAAGGAATGTGCGTTGGCTGCGTTACTAATGAGACCAGGTCCGGTTCTGGCGCTAACGACAGCAAAAGTTGAAGAAAAAGGACAAGAAGTGGAGGAGCACGTGCCGCGCGTGTACATCAAGACGTTGCACGACCGGGTGATGAAACCGGAGCAGCAGGAGGCGATGATGAAAAAGTGGCCACCGAGAGAAGCGTACGAAGTGGACAGTGACCATTCACCTTTCTTCTCTAACCCTTTTGTGCTCTTTGGTTTACTCATCAAAGCTGCCGTTTCTGTTGGTTCCCCTATCTAAACATATTTAAGAACAAGGGATTATATCTAAACATATTTAACCGGTTTGATAAAAGTATGTAATAAAGAAGGAAATTGTTTATTAAATGATATATAACACTCTACTTACCAATCGTTCTTGTCAATTTTTATCTTGCGTCACGAAAACTCAATTTAATTAAATGTTTAGTATTAATATGGAATTTAATAGTTTAAAGTCTTTACACAATAAAATGAATTTTTAGATTCGTAATTACACTTTGACAATGGTAAATGGAGTAAAAGAAGAAAAGAGTGAAGTAGAGAAGGAGACAGTGTGAAGGTGACAATGTAGAGTGGTTGCAGCGTTTACGCAAAGCTAATTTTCCTCTATAAATCTCTACTTGCACAAGAGTGAATGCACAGAGAGAGAAGAGACTGAGAGTGCGTGTGTGTGTGTGTGTCTTACTCATACATTAAGTACGAGAAACGTGAAGCTGATGAGTAACGCAGCTGGTGAAGAGACTTGTCAGATATGTACTGAAAACATTGGAAGAACTGAGCATGGAGATCTCTTCGTGGCGTGTGATGTCTTCATCTTTGTTTGTGATATTTCTCCTTTTCCCTCTTCTCAATCAATGGTTAACTATTTGCACCTAATTGATTACCTTTATTTTGTTCAGAAGTCGCAATTCTTTTCATTTATAATTTGATAGTTCTACGTAGATATCATGACATTTACGTTTTCTTATTTTCTTAAAATTGGTGGTGATTGATCGCAACATATGTAAGAGCATGGGCAAGGGTGAGAGCTTCCATCGGTTTCTCATATATAATATTAAATTTTCTATTTATGTTTTATTTGTTTTAGATTAACCCTGTTCTAAAAATCGGCCGCCTAGCGCCTAGGCGACCGTCTGGACGCTACGCATCACTTTTACGNCCCGATTTATGTCAAATCGGTTTAAGAAATCGGATATCCGATTTTTTCCGCCTAGACCGCCTAAATGACCGCCTAGCCGCCTAATCTTTTTTTTAATAATATTTTTATTTATTTATTTGATCTAAAATTTTATAAATATCATTTATATTCATAATTTTGATGAAAATTACACTATATTAAGTTTATATATTCTATTTGTGTGTTTTATACAATCTTAAACATGAAAATGTATTAATGTTATACATAATTAAAGATTAACATGTTTATAACAAAGTAAACAATTTAAAATTTCCGCTCCGCATAATTTCCGATTAATCACTGATTTTCTCTTTAAGTGCTAGGTCCAACCTGGCCGACCGACTAGCGTCTAGCGCTTTCCCGAATAGCGAGATTAACTAAGTTGCTGCAGGTTGATAGGTGTAGAATCATCTCTCACCATTTCCTTTGCAGCACCTTTATAAACAATTGATTCTAACAAACTATCATTCTCTTTCCTACTATTTCAATTCTTTTTATTACTTTAATTGATAGGTATTTAGTGGGTGCCTTAAGTATACATTTGGAAAAAAGATATACATAAAGAAAAAAAATCTTGAAATGTACAAAATACCAGAGTAAATCTGATGGAAAAAAAAATAAAGATTTATGGAAAGGGATAATCTTTTCCCATTAATTTTTTTTTGTAGCAAAAAAAAAAGACTTGGGAAAAGATTATTTGTTTCCATAAATCTTTATTTTTTTGTAATATTCTAGTTAATCACTTTTTAATTGTTTTATTCTTAGGACTGGGCAAATAAACCGAACCCGAAAATCTTATCGAACCCGATCCGATAAAAATGAATCCGAACCGATTCAAATCGGATATAAATACCGAATGGATCTTGTTTTTTGGTATTTTGGGTTAAGCGTATTATCCGAACTGAACCCGGACCTAAATGGATATCCGATAGAACCCGAAACATTTAAAATCACAAAAAAAACTTCTACCAAATATGATTTTAATTCTTAATATGTATCCAAAATATTTTAAGATATTATTGAACTTATAAAATAATTATTTATTACATGAAGGTTGATGGTGGAATATGGCGGTTGAAGCCTGAAGTTTTTAGATTTTGGTTTTGTTTTCACTGAATAATGTTTTTCATTTCATGAGAACTTAGTTTTTATTTGATGATTTCATTTATCTGGTTTTCTTTGTATCACTAACTAGGTTTATCTTTCGCTTGATTTTGAATGATCACGTTTAATATTTTTTTCTTATTTTTGAATTGATTTATGTGCACGTGCCGCACGTGTACATCAAGACGTTGCACGACCGGGTGATGAAACCAGAGCAGCAGGAGGCGATGATGAAAAGGTGACCACCGAGAGAAGCGTACGAAGTGGACAGTGACCATTCATTCACCTTTCTTCTCTAACCCTTTTGTGCTCCTTGGTTTACTCATCAAAGCTGCCGTTTCCGTCGATTCCACTATCTAAAAAATATTTAAGAACAAAAGAGTCCGTGTGTTGTTAACCGGTAAAATATTTAATAAAGAAGAATATTTTTTAATTAAAAATGATATAATTAAATGTTTCTGTTCAATTTTATCTTGCGTCAAGAAAACTCAATTTAATTAAATGTTCAGTGATAATTTGGAATTTAATAGTTTAGAGTCTTTACACAATCAAATGAATTTTAAATTCGTAATTACACTTTGACAATGGTAAGTGGAGTAAAAGAAGAAAAGAGAGTAACTAGAGAAGAAGACTGTGTGAAGGTGACAATGTGGAGTGGTTGCAGCTTGCAAGCAAAGCCAATTCTCCTCTATAAATATCTACTTGTACGAGAGTGAATGCACACAGAGAGAGAGACTGAGAGTGCATGTGCATGTGCATGTGTTTGTGTCTTACTCATACATTACGTAATGAAGCTGATGAGTAACTCTGGTGAGCAGACTTGTCAGATATGTAGTGAAAACGTTGGAAGAGCTGAGAATGGAGATCCTTTTGTGGCGTGTGATGTCTGCTCGTTCTCAGTTTGTAGACCTTGCTACGAGTATGAAACGTAATATGGAAACCAGTCTTGTCCTCAATGCAAGACCATATACAAGGGTACACTTTGACTCTTCTTTAGTCTTCATATATCTTCTGTGAACTTAAAGTTTGTATCATTGTGTTACTGAGTCTAGGTAGTCCTGCAATTCCTGGAGATAAAGACGAGGATTTCTTCACTGGTGAAGATGCTAGTGAGTTTAGTTATACAGAAAACTCACAGAAGGAGAAGATACCAGAGGGGATGCTTGGATGGCATCTTACACATGGGAAGGGGAAAGAGGTTGAGCACTCTGTTTCTGACAAAGAGGTCCCTCCAAATCTTAATACTCGTCTCATTAGTATACAAGACGTAAGACATTGTGGATTCATTCCCTTTGTTGAATTAACATCACATCATGCCTATCCAGCTTGAGTTAAATGTTGGGATCTAAGTTTTTTTTTTCTTACTTATTATTAGGTTTCTGGAGAGTCTTCTGCTGCTTCACTTGAAGGCCAATCTGTATCTTCTACTATATCTAGTGGAAAGCGGCTTCCCTCACGTATACTCCCCACATGAATGCTTACTTAAAAGCTAGCTTCTCAATTTGGTTAGCACAAAAAAAAAACTCTGTTGTATTACCCTTGCAGCAAGCAGAAGGATTGTGGATGTAGCCTGGAAGGAGAGGGTTGACGTCTGGAAAATGAAGCAGGAGAACGGATTCAGTCCTGTGAGATCTCAATCTGCTTCTGAAAGGGGTGTATATGATTTTAATGCCACCATTAATGACTCCGTTGATGAGGCTTTGCTGTGAGTGCCAGTTTCTTTGCTATCTCTTTTGGCCCATGTTGCTGATGCATGCATGCTACTTCTTCTTCTTTTTTTCCTCTTTCCCTAGTTAAGTTGATGTGTTGAATAATGTGTTCTAAATTGGTGCAGCAATGAAGAAGCCGNTCACTCTGTTTAACCTAAAGTCGGTAACTTTATCAACGTTTCATTCATTTTTAAGATTCTCTTGGTTCCAATTTTTATGATTTGGAGTTTATAGCTAAAGTTTCATTTTTTATGTGTCCTTCTCTGATTGTTGGGTTGTTGTTTTTTTTTTTTTGCCTTGAAAGGGATCATGCTGGTGGCAACGAGAAGATGAAGCAGTTGGTGCCTGGAATCAAAGTCTATGGAGGTTCTCTTGATAAGGTCAAGGGATGCACTGATGCGGTTGATAATGGTGACACCTTGTCTTTGGGTCATGATGTTAACATATTAGCTCTTCACACCCCTTGGTATGTTTGCTTTTATTTTAATTTTGATCTTATTGGTTCTTGTTATCCTTCTGATATGTTTGCTGCATGTTTCAGTCACACCAAGGGTCACATTAGTTACTATGTCACTGGCAAAGATGGAGAAACCCCAGCCGTGTTCACTGGAGATACACTTGTAAGTGTTAACATTACAAGCTGGATGCTCTTGTTCCATATAATATCAAGAACATATCTTAATTCCATATAGAAACTGTGTTTACTTTGATGCTATACAGTTCGTTGCTGGCTGTGGGAAGTTTTTCGAAGGGACAGCTGAACAGATGCATCAGTCCTTGTGTGTGACTCTGGCTTCACTACCTAAACCGACCCAGGTTTACTGCGGCCACGAGGTAACAAAACGAAACAACAGCTTCATAATATCGTATTTTGTGTTCAATCTCTCGATAAACTGAATAAACCCCTTATATATATATTCTTATGATTCCTCAGTACACAGTGAAGAACTTGGAGTTTGCTCTAACTGTGGAACCAAACAACGAGAAGATACAGCAGAAGCTGTCATGGGCCCGTCAACAGCGCCAAGCAAATCTTCCCACAATCCCTTCAACGCTAGAGCAAGAGCTCGAAACAAACCCGTTTATGCGCGTTAATAATCCTAAGATACAGGTAACTTATCCTAATCTCGAACAAGGCTAAAGTACCTGTGTGCAGGCTCTTGTGTATTCAATCTTTATCAAGTTGTCACTGTTCTCTTGCTGATATCGATCTTTTAACTCTTGTCTCAATGTATTCTTGTACAGGAGAAACTTGGTTGCAAATCACCGATCGATACTCTCAGAGAAATCAGGAACAAGAAGGATCAGTGGAAGGGCTAAGAATCGTAGAGCTTCTTGCATAAATGCTTTTCGTGTGTTGTGGTGAACCTTTGAATAAGTGTTTGTAACCGTTGACGTTTATACTCTCTGTGAAACTGGTAACCGGATTGGTCAACCAAAACCGGACCGACCTGTATGCCGTGTACCCCTCTCAGTTTCTAGTTTCGTGTGGATAACAATAAATGAATGTTGCCTCTGTTGTCTTTGATAAAAAAAAAAAAAACTTTGGATGAAATATAATTGTCCCGTGTTATACCCACGTGGCAACAAAACGGAGGTGAGAGTGGGCTTTTGACGTTACGGTCCTTCTTCTTCGTCCAGTGTGATAGACAAAAAAAAAAAAAATAGGAGTATCTTATTTAAAAAAGAGAGACGGAACACAATCTGGAAATATTATAACTCAAGCTTTTGTACTTTTGCTTTATCATCATCATCTGTCTCGTAATTACGAGCCAACAATGAATTTATTAAACACCACCACACGCATCTTCTTCTTACACAAACCAAAGCAGAGTATCATAACTTTCTCTTCCTTATCTTCCAATGCAAAGCTTAGTTTAGATTCCTCTAGAACCAACTTTCAGATGCCTTGCCTAATCTCCGGCCAATCCTTTCGCCGTCCGGGGAAACGTTTCATCGTCTCCAATGCTGCTTCTCCTTCTCTCTCTGGCTCCCCAGGTATAAACTCTAAACACGTCAAAATTTGTTCCTTACTTCTTTACTCATGAGCTTCTTATCAAAGTTTCTCAAAAAAAGGTCTATACTTTGGACTGATGAGTAGCTCTTTGTTCTTGAACTTACCTAAAAGATTCATACTTTCTGCTAAATTTGAAACATTTTGGGTTTCTACTTATAATTGGATGAATCTCTCTGTGTCTTTTGTCCCCTAATGATCTTCTTTAGATGATTAATCTTCCTAATTAAAATGTACTCATAAATTTTCAGATCAATTTCTTGATGGTGGTGCTCAGACCAAAGAGGAGACAGTAGCTGAAACAGAACAGGATCCAATGAACTTAGCTGATCCAGACAGCTGTTTCTGCGAGTTTCAAGGTGTTAACATACACCACAAAGTGTTTGATCCACAGACACTCTCTGATGATGCTCCCATCACAAACGTCGATGCTCAAGGAACAACCCCAAAAGTCGAGTTTCCTATGATTCTTTTACACGGCTTTGGCGCTTCTGTGTTCTCCTGGAACAGAGTCATGAAGCCTTTAGCTCGCCTTGTCCGTTCGAAAGTTCTCGCCTTTGATAGACCCGCATTTGGACTGACTTCTCGGATCCTTCACCCGTTTAGTGGTGTTACCAATGATGCAAAGCCGTTGAATCCGTACTCCATGGTGTACTCCGTGCTAACCACGTTGTACTTCATCGACTTTCTTGCAGCCGATAAGGCCATTCTTGTAGGGTAAGTTAGTATGTTACATTACACTTCGAATCTCTTCTTCAAAGTGTTTAATGTTTTCATATGTTGTAGGCATTCAGCAGGTTGCCTTGTAGCTGTAGATTCTTATTTTGAATCCCCAGAACGTGTTGCTGCACTCATTCTCGTCGCTCCAGCTATATTTGCTCCTCGTCCAGTGAACACAGCTGCTGGTGCTGGAGATAACCGTGGCGAAAATGGTCCCAGGAGCAAGTTTCTAGGGACTTTAGTTGAGTTAAGCAAAGTCATTATAGGAGCAATTTCGAGAGCTCTAACGGGAATGGCAAGTATGCTGAGTTCTCTATACAAGAAAGCTTTGGCAGCTTTCCTCAGATCATATCTTGGAGTCATGCTGGTACCGTCTCATTTTCATGGTTCTACAGAACCTCAAAAGGTTATTACTTGATGTGTTTATGGTGATGGGTTTTCTGTAATTAGGTGAGAATGGCAATCAATAAGTTTGGAGTAACAGCTGTTAGAAACGCTTGGTATGACTCAAAACAAGTGACGGATCACGTCGTTCAGGGCTATACAAAGGTGATGTTCCTCCTCTTCTTCTGCATTGACATGATGTTAAATTTTAGAAATGTTGATTGTCTCTGTTACAAAAGAACAGCCTCTAAAAGCCAAGGGATGGGACAAAGCTCTTGTTGAGTTCACCGTGGCTACATTAACGGATAACAATGGCTCAGAGAAGAAACCTCCATTGTCGAAAAGGTTTCAAGAAATCAAATGCCCTGGTAACATCTCTGACTCTGTTCAACAAACCTGCAATTTTCATTAGACCAAATGTTTTCTCATTAACATGATGACTTCTTCTCCATGTTGATAACAGTTCTGATTGTCACCGGAGATACAGACCGGATTGTGCCAGCATGGAACGCAGAGAGGCTGTCACGAGCCATCCCTGGATCGGTGTTCGAAGTGATTAAGAAATGTGGGCATCTTCCACAAGAGGAAAAGCCAGACGAGTTCATATCTGTTGTTGCAAAGTTTCTAGGGGATGTTTTTGGAGGGTCACAACGAGAGCGACAAGTGGACTTGAAGTTCCAAGGCAGTGTGTCATAAAATGTAACGTAGGCTCAAACAATATAAAATGTAACACTTTGCCTTTCCATTATGAGGTTCAAACTTGTCACAAAACCGGACCAAACCGTTTATTCACTTGACGGGAAGTACCAATAAAGTTAGGACAAAAAAAAAGATACAGAAGATATGTCCCCTAGCTATATGCGTCCTAAGAGGTTATGTTGGATCTGTCAAACACACTTTTGTTTTCTACAATAAGCTCTGACTGGTCATCATAGTAACTGTATATAATTAGATCACCCGAAGGAAAATGGAACTACCTTCGCATGGGTCTCTTGAATTGCGGTTTCTGGACTTTACCCTGCTTTGGAATCGTTTCAAGTACTTGTATTGTCCTCTGTCTCTTGGCTGTCAAAAATTTAAAAAAATGGCCATCAAGAATGTATTCAAAAGAGTGGAGATGTTGAAGAGACAGAGAAAGACTAACCCTTATCATGTTGTTGGTAGCTCTCTTGGAGTTTCCGCTTTGCGAACTCAAACTTTGCGTCAGGATCCATAGCTTTGAGTTTCTTGTAGCAACAAGAACAATGACAATTGCTATTAGAAACCTTTAAAAAGAAGCAAACATCAAGGCTTTATTAACTCATACTCACATCTTGTTGAGAGTTCCGCTTCTGCTCAGGAATAACAATCGGTTTTCTTTGGATTGGATGTACCATTTGTTCTCTAGTTTGCTTTGGTTGTCTTCTAGGCTCGTCGAAGACGGTGGCTGAGTGCTTCGTAGGTCTAGCATCAACTTCTTCTCTCCTTGTCTGTTGATTCTTATTGTACCTCCCAACCAAATTAGGTTCACGTGTACCCTCGGGTCTCCTCATCGATTTTCTTTTAGGCTCCACACTGTGACGAGGATCTGAAAACATCACAAGGGGGATTAGGAAGAGTTTCAAAGTAGAGAAAAGAGTAGCAAAGAGAATAATAACTCACTTCCATCGCAGTCCAAGCCATCTAAGATCTTCAAGTGGCCCAAGGCATAAAACAAAGACGAGAAAAGAAAGTTTTCAGGATAACACTTGATACATACCCAAAACAAAATACGACAGGGGAAAGATATGTTTACATAATACCTGAGAGAGTTCAAAACCAGTAGGCTCAGGAGCCATAAAATCTAAATCATGCGGAGGAGAAGGAAAGGCCTCTGCTTCATCAACTACCGAATAATTTGCAGACTCTGGCGTCCCTTCATCACCTGCATTAGCCAAGTATTGTGAACCTTTGACAAAAAAAAAAAAAAGCTTCTCGCAGTGACTAAGGAACATGAGGAGAAAGCTATTACCAGCAATTTCATTCGTGCTGTTCATCCATTGGTCCACCAGCTCTTTCCACTCTCTGAGCATCCCATACATAAACACACACAATACTTATATTCAGGGGACAAGAAAGTAGGAAAGATAAAATATGCTAAGTAATTCAACTAGCACAAGAGCAGCTCCCTAATGATCAAACAATGCCTATCTCGGATCGAGGAAGCTAGTTTGCATCCGAATATAAAATACTGAGTTGATTCTCTTTTACCAAAGCTTAATGCACATCACAAAAGAAAGATTGAACTCATACGCAAAGAGAGCCTTTGCAAGTTCCCTAATCTTATCAGAACCATGTCTCCGCAAGCCATTAACAGCCTTTCCAATTTCAGTATCCTGCAAGAACGCAAATGCTTCAATCAAAACTCAGCATATTCGAATATACATTACCAAAAATCAGCACCAGAAACAAACCTTGAGAAGGTCCACGCTCAGAGACATGGACTCAAGCTTCCTCAGGGAATGGAATAACACAGAGTTTGACTGCAAAAACTCAACACAAAAAATATCAGAATCATTCCTCCAAAAACAAACTCTAATTGTTAATTCAAACAAAGAGATCACAACCTCATCTTCTTTATTCAACAAGATGTCTCTGATCCTCACGACCTCATCAACAACAATCTCGTTATCGTTCACTTTCTTCTCATCTTCTTCGCCACCGCCGGCTCCACCAGAATCATCCCTATCGCCGGAGCCTCCAACCGTCTCATGGTTATCCTCGCGGCCACATCCGATGCAGCTGCGGCTCGCATTAGGAGAGAATAGAAGCTGGGCGATTCCGTCTCTCCTGGATTTGAACTCGTCTGGGAAATCAGCGGCGGCGAGGATGATGGCGTGATTGATGATCCCGAAAATATCAGAGTCTCCTCGCCGGAAATAGTCTCTCCAGTTATCCAACGAGTCCTGCGATGGTTTCATCTCGTCGCCGATTTCGAAATCCGGTTTTCTCGGGAATTTTTTTTTAAAAAAGGTCGAACACGCGTTTCCGATCAGAAGAATCAATGTTGGTGGTGGATTTTCGTAGCGTTTCCTTTTTCCCTCCGCTGTTATTTATTTTCCCTCCACTATTTTACCTTAGTTTTTTACCGAGATATATCCCACTAAATATTACAATGTGTCTTTTTTTCATATATGAAACGTAAGAATAAGAGAGTAACACATGTCCTAAAACTATATGAGATATCGCTTTGAATACTTGGAAATCCCCTGTATATTATTTAAGAATCATTACAACAATTTTTTTATAGCCACATGTCATCATTACAGTGATTTTTAGAATCTTTAGAGAAATAGATTGGTACATCTAAATGTATAATAATTTTTTTATTAAACTAACCATAAATTTATTATTAATGTTTCTCATTATTTCTTTAAATAAAAATTATATAATTGCCTAATGTAGCTACGGTATATAGGACAATTAATGATTTTTAATAATAAAGATTTGATAAAAATTAGTAACTTCTATCGTATGTTTGTTTAATTTTAAACTATTATCATAAATTAAACAATCACATTAACCATATAAAAAAATTATATTTTCTGTATATTTTATATTTTGGATTTTTGAAAACACTTATAAATTACTAAAATGTTAAAAGTCTTATATTCAAATTTTGTGATCAATGGTTTAAAAATTTTGTTATGACAAAATACAAATGATTATAAAATCATATAAGTAGAAAGTCTCATTTAATAAG
>QGKV02000297.1:30136243-30189125 GCA_003260655.2 Brassica cretica
TTAAAATATATACAATTTAAAAATACATAAATATTTTAATTTGACAAATATTTTTTTGTATAAAATCTTTGAACAAATATTAACAACTTAATTTTTTTAAAAAAATTATAAATTAATAAAACTATTAATCACACAATGAAAATTTTGTTATCAATAATTTAACGTTTTTGCTATAAAAGATACAACTGATAAAAAACATATGAGTAGAAAACATTATATAACAGATATTAATATTTAAAATATACTATATATGTTAATATCATTTAAATTTAATTATACATCATATTAGATAGAAAAAAATATTGTTTGGATTAATTAAATTTATTTATATGTTTGCACCAATTTAATTATATACGTAATAGTTAACTTTTTAATTATTCAATATATATTTATTATTTCATAATATGTAAAATATATAATACACAAAATAATTTATATATATAATATTTACTATTTTTAGTAGTACAAAATAAATAATCGGATATCTAAACAGGATAAAATTATTTACTGTTTCAGTACAACTTTGGCCGTTGGTCGGTCATCACTCATCAGAGACCAATATGTTTTTAGCTGCCTAACAAAAATCAAGCATACAAACAAAATTTTAATAGTATTAGATACTCCATCAGTTTCATAATACTTGATATTTTGCCATCTCGCACAAAGATTAAAAAATTTACATATTTCTAAAAAAATATTTTAAATATATAATTTTAAAACCAGTTAACCAATTATAAAAAATTGTTAAATTTAATTGGTTGAACAACTTCCAATAAAATTAAAGTTAATCTTAAAATCTCAAGACTTCATGTAAATTGAAACAAAATATCTCATCTAAAACATCATCTATATTGAAACAGGGGAGTATGACATTAGGAGTAAGATGAATATTTTACAGCCTAACTATTATCGACAGTAAAATCTAGGGGTGGACGTTCGAGTATCCATTCGGGTTCAGTTCAGATCTATTCGGGTTTCAGGTTTTCGGATTCAAAGATTTCAGCCCCATTCGGGTATTTCTAAATTTTGGTTCGGGTTCGGTTCGGATCGGATCTTTGCGGGTTCGGTTCGGGTTCGGATAACTCATTTAAATTATTTTAAATTTATTATATACTTTAAATTTTTCAAAATCTATAAGCAAAACAATATATTACATATAAATTTGAATAGCATATATATGTTAAAGTACCTAAAATTAACATATAAATTGGTTTGGTTTGAATATTTGGATCGAGAATCAATAGATATTTTAAGTATTGTTGGTATTTTGAGTAATACTTTAGCTATTTTAAACATGTACTTTTGACTATTTGTATATATTTATAAGTATTTTGGATAACTTAAAAGTTTTCTATATATTTTGATGTTCTTAATATATATTAAATCTAAAAATAATTGATATATATAGGCATATAAATCAATTTCGGATATAATTGGATATCCGAAATACTTCGGTTCGGATCGGGTTCGGTTTCGGTTCTCTAAATACCAAAATTTTGAGCCCATTCGAATATTTAATCAATTTTGGTTCGGATTCGATACTATTTTTTTGGATCGGGTTCGGTTCGGTCTTTCGGATCCGGGTTTTTTGCCCAGCCCTAGTAAAATCCTTAAAATTTGCAAAACTCAAAACAGAAAGGTCAGATTTTGACAATAATTAATTGATTCAGATATATATTATAATATTTAGATAAATTATTTTAAGATTCACAAATTTCAGTGACTTTACTTTTGTCCATCATGGTTAGTTTTTTTTTTTTTTCTAAAAAATCATGGTTAGTTGGACAGGTACGTATCGTTTTCTCTAAATTATCCCCCCTAACATCTAGACTGAACGAGTCAAAATTCCATATAATCAGGTATCACCACTTGCTTAGTCTACTCATGCAAGAGATTCAAATTTTTTTTTACAAATGAATTATGTTTGAATTATGTTTGTGTGATCATAGTAAAACTACATAATTGAATGAGACATGTTAGTCAAATCTGTGTAACTCAGTTTCCATAGGTTCTCATTCTCATATACACAAATAAATAAATTACGTAAAAAAGAACAATTAACAGTTTCACTGCTTTGGATAAAACTTTTATTCTCTTCTTTTTTTTTGGCAATAAAACTTTTATTTTGTCTTTTTACAGAACTTTTATTCTGTCTTGAAGTAGATAAATACACGATTTTTAAGCCGAGAGACTTTGTTCATCTTGTACATTTTTCTATTTTCCACGTAGTTTCTTGATACATTCGCAGTACTGGCCCCTGGGCAGAAGCGGTGGAAGCATGTGCTTCCGGCCCACTTTAGATTATGTAAAATTTCGGCCATTTTTTGATTGAAATATCTAGTAGCATGAATGGTTCATGGTTGTAATGACTTTGCGGTTCGATGCTTAATACTGGAATTTATATTTTGGTGCTTAGTTGTTAATTTATATGCCCATAATCGAACTTTGCTTCCAGCCCAAATTTTATTCGGACCGGGCCTGTACATTCGTTGTATGACTTTTCATATCCTTTGACTCTATTTTACGTAAAAGACTTTTCGACTTCTTCCAGAATTTTCATCTCGTCTATTTTAATCTTCTTTATTACTTGGAGATTCACGAGATTGTTTGTTGCTGCATTCTATTCGGGTAAGAGATGTTTGAATGGTTATTGTTTATTGCTCCCCATAGATTAAATCTTTTTCTGAGGATCTTGCTTCTGCATAATTTATGTGGTGTACTGTTTATGGATCTTTTTTTTGTTAAGTATGTGAATTTTCATTAAGCTTGTTAATGATACAGGGAGATTACAAGAGTTTGATAGAATCAAATCCTAGGAATCTAAGAAGCTAATCAAAGCAAAAGTTTAGAGAGAGCCACAGAAAAAGTAAAAAGATTCCCTAAAACAAGTTAAGGTCTAGCCTAAGTCTCTCTAAAGACAAAGCTAAAGCTTGACAATAAGCTGTTTATGGATCTATAGGCTCTCTGATCGATATATTGTCTTGAAGCCAGCTCGTAGCATCATTCGGAGTATCCGAGATTTTATTTTATAGATCATGTACTGATCAGCCTCTGTAGCTTATAGTTCCACGAGTTATGTTCCCATTTGCTTTGTTTTTTCTTTATGCGTCTGAAATAATCATTTCGTTTGCAAGGTTTGATGACTAGCCGAAAAAACACGCATTGGTGTAATACTTGTAGACGAGGAATCCGTCTTCAAGGAGAAGACCTAAGAAGAGGAGGAGCTTGCATTCACTGCGGTAACACCTTTCTCGAAAGGCTCTGTGAGAATGTTGATCTAAACCCNCTCAATACACGAATCTGGTATCAATGACTTACCCAATTCCGTGTTCGAGATCGAGTGGGATGTCATTTTGATTGATGGACTGCGTGTGTACGCCGGAGATTCACCGGGAAGGATGTCTCCAATTTTTAAGGCGATCGCGGTTTTGGCGAAGTATTACGGCGAGAAGAAGAAGCGAGAAGAAGAGACGACATAAAGAGGAAAAAAAAAGAGAACAAAGACGAAATGCAGCGTTTTGAAAGAGGGACAGGTGTCGCGACGTCAGGCTTCGAATTAGTGAGGTGGACGATGACGTGGATACCCAGGAGTGAAGCAAACCTTCTTTTATATAGATAGATAGATAGATAAGCTACAATAAAACCCATAAAGAAAGGAAAAAATAGAAAGAGAGCAGAGAGAATACAATGGAGAATGTTGAAATGAGTAGAATTGTATTCAGAGGAATATGGTGGCCTCTCCATATCACTCAATCTTCTCTGGCGACCTGGAGGAAAGTCACCAGCATTGTCTCGGTTCCTCAGAGATGGCGCAGTGAGTGCCACAACATTCTATGCAGTGACGGTACTCAGGTATCTCTTATTCACCGATCCTCCTTCCACTAATGGTTACAAGGATTTTACTACAACGAAAGAGAGGAATCCTCAGCTTGTCTTTGCGGAGCTTGCGTTATTGGCGTTAGTGGCATCTCCGCTATTCTATTCAGATCATGACGTATCGTTTGTGTTGTACATGTCGTTATTCACCATATCGTTGTTCATCGGTGGGACAGGTCTGATTCAGCTATCAGATAAATTTAGGATGGAGATGAAACATGCTTATATCACGCTTCTCTGCGGTTTGCTGTGTTGGCTTTTTGGGATTTATTTTTCTATTTACGGCGAACACAATTCGGTAGTGACAATGATTCTTCTCGTAGTTTATTCTATGTTTGTCAGTTTTATCTATATTTATAATACTTACAACAGGGAGGAATTCTCTATGAATTCCAGGGTTTCCCCTCTTCCTGCTTAATTATCTTGCTCAGGAGATAAGTATTTCTTTATTGACTTGGTATGACTATATAGTGATCCTCCAAGAAAGATACAATATTGTAATTTTTACTCTAATAATGTTTACTCTAGTAGCAATCAAGTTAGATAAGCTTCTTCTTGAGGAAGAAGCGTTTGAGATGCCAAACTTGAAAAAGTGAAACGATAACAGAGAGACCTAAAGACATAAAGCTAAGCTGTGCAACCCTCTTGTTAGTCTTGTCGTTTATCTCCCTCATAGATGCTTCCCTGCACCATTTAATATTTATAATTAGCAAAGATTCATCAAAAGAGACAGAGATCAGAGTTTTTAGATTTCAAACTATATACAAAACTGAGAAGATAGTGTAAATAACCTGACTCTTAGATAGATAATGTTTGCGCTAATTTCATTTACACGTTCTTCAGATTTTCGAAGCTCAAGCTCCACACCCTGCAAAGAATGTGTATATTCATCCACACGTCTTTTAATTTGCAGAAAATATTGTATTATATGAATTATGAATTAATTATGCCTCGATCTTTTCTTTCTTAGCAACAGCATCCCAGTCTTTGGTTCGAATCCCCATCTTCCAATCAAGACTGACTATAGCAGTGCCATTGACTGTGTAATGTGACTGATCATGATGAGACGACAAACAAGCAAAGTATGTTCCTGTCTCGCTCGTTGTAAATGCAAACTGACCATGCGTCTCGTTTGTTTTCTTGTATAGTTCCTTCCCGTGAGGTGATGTTACCTGATAAGTAATAACCACACACACTTAATATATAACCAAGCCCTATAAAACGGTCAGTCTCTAGCATATATGAAAGTGGTGCATTATATAAATGACTAAGCATGAATTTATATCTATATGCACCATCAAAACTCACTCTCATTTGAGTGGAAATTTGCGATGAGTTTTTTAAAATTCAGCCGGTGATCCATCTAGATATAGGCATTTTAATGTATAAAACGAACATCGATTTACATATTCAATCATTTGGGTGAGCAAAATAACAACATCCAAGAATATGAAGTATGGTTGTGAATAATAATTGGTATTTATGGAGACATACATGAATATCAATCGTGGGACCAAGTCCCACGTTGTCTTGATCGATGCAAAGGTAATCGCCAACGACCACAACGTTGGCTTGGATCATTTCGTAGACGCATCTCTCGCCGGAACTTGGAATCGTTAACCATATCGCCTTCGCTGGTAAAAGAGAGCCACCACCAGCAAGGCAAATCAAACCAATGAATAGTAAAGGTGAGATCGTCATTGTTCGAGAGAGAGATAGTGATGTGATTAATGTTATTTACGTTATGAAGCAAAAGAAGGTTTAAGACAATGGGGCGTGGAGGTAAAGTTTGGTGTTCCTTTTTAAGTTGTCGCTATTGGTAGATGATTTTCTTGTAGCCAATCAAGAAAGGCCATGTAGGATGTGATGAAAAAGTGTTCACGCGCGAGCGTTTCTGCGTTTACTTTTTTGACCAGACAAAATCATCTCAAGAAGAAATAAGGATTTCAATAAAGATTTTCACAACATTTTTCAATTCCATCATTAGATTTAGTCTAAATTTCTGCGTTTAATTTCTCTGCTCAAATTCCAAGAGAAAATAAACATATTACTCTAAATTTACTCTAAGCCTTCAATGCATATCTATCTTTTAAGGGAAATCTCTTATACCAAATCCCACAAAAATCACTTTTTTTTTGGGTGAAAATATCATTTTTTCATATTATATATCTAGTGTTATTGGTTTATAGATTTTCACATTCTCATTAAAATCTAGTGTTATTGGTTTGATGATTCTATAATTCTATACAAAATCATTTGTTATTCAAAAAGTTTAGATTTTAATGATTTTACGAATTTATTAAAGAAGTGTTATTGGGAGTTGAATTTTTAATATTTTAACTCACAAAATAAGATTTTGATAATATTACATATTTCCCTTGAATTCTTATAATTATTACATTGCGTTATTTTCATAAATTTTCACAATATACAAAATTCTGTACAATTCATTCAAATTTAACAAATCTCCCAACTTTTAAAATCAACAAACTCTATAGAATGATTATCTCCACTATATTAAAGTATAATTTACTCGGTGCATATCTTAAGTTTTCTTAGATTTTAATAATTTTTACTGTTGGTTTTCTTTGCTGAATCCATATAATATATCAATCTCACTACATTATAAAATGAAATGTCTTAGCAACTTACATCTATGAGCTAATGTATACTCATGTATTATATAGATTATCTGAAAAGTTATGAATGAAAAACAGTTTAAGAGAATTGACCATAAAACCAATAGAAGTTTGAGCCGATATAAAATGCTGGTAAGATGCATAATGACCGAAGGAACATTTTCACCAAAGTTTGGCTCTTTTCAAACATTGTGGAATCTTATGTATTTATCAGATGTCAATAGAATGGATATAGGAGCAATGAATGGATATAGGAGCAATGAGATGACATGACTAATACAATGTTTCTTATTTTGTATTAGTCATAAATAAGAAACTAAGTGCACTACAAGAAAACATATTTTTTACTAGGGCAGTATTCGTTGTAAATTCGTCGTAAACGGGGTGTTACGACGAATTAACGTTGAAAGACGTTTTGTTGTTAAATATCCGTCGTAACGGAGGTTTCGTCGTAAACGACTCGTTACGTTTACGACGAAATATATTCCTCGTAAAGCGCATGGAAAGAATTCGTCGTAGACGACACGTAAGATTTCGTCGTAAAGTCCACGTAATTATTTTGATGTAAAGCACACGTAAATACTTTCGTTGTAAATCAATCGTAAACATTTCGATGTAAAACCCTCGTAAATATTTCGATGTTAATCACTCGTAAACATTCGATGTAAACTCCATGTAATGTTTACGAGGAGTTTACATCGTTTCTTATTATATTATTATTAATTAGTATATAATAAATTTTAATTCATATTTAATATTCAGAATTTAAAATAATTTAAATTTTAAAAAGAAATATGTAATTGAAAAACATATTTTAAAAAGTCATTTAAAAAGTCATACAATAATATTTAAATTCATAATACAAACAGAAATATAAAAAAAACTACATATTCTCGAATTAGTTGGTGGGGTTGCTCGGCTGACGGGTTGGATCGGACTCTTGGGGATCTTGTACTGGCAATCCAAGAGCGGCTCGTCTCTCACTCAACATTCTCTGCATAACCGGGTTTCCCACGGCCATCACGTCTAGCAAATCCTCAAGANAAGCTCTCCAGAATCCTCGTCATCGTCTCACCAGTTAGTCAATTTTTCTCCCAAACCCACGATTCAATTTCACTTCCTCTGCGATTGGTTGATCTGATTTTGTTAATTGGTTTTCTAGGGTTTTGATTGAATTTGGGGGAATTATGAGTTTCTCTCTAAAAATCGATCCTTTGTTCGGTTAGTTTAGTTCATTGGTGATTTGGGTTTGATTGAATTCGAACTTTCTCTGATTCTCGATCCTTTGCTCGGTTGGTTTGATTCATGATGATTAGGGTTTGGGTTTCGTGCTTGACGATTAGGAATCAATTATAAAGCTCTAATTTTTATTACCTTTCGTTTGATTTGGTTTATCTCTAAGCTCAATTAACGTATACAAGCAAGCACCTTGTCCTCCTCATACCTCAACGCTTTTTTTTTTTCATTTCCAAAAATGTTTAGTTTCCGTAACTGGAAAGATTCTCTTTACATGTTGGTTGATGGGTTTTCGAAAAGTTTGCCTCTTTTGTTTATGTGTTTGTGCTTTGTAGTTTTGCGGATGGAGCTTGATATACAAAAGTTCTTTCAAAACCCTGATCAGCTTCAGTTCGAGTTCTCTCCTTTCCCAACCTCTTACCTGCGTCTCGCCGCACATCGAGTTGCTCAGCATTATGGACTAGTGACCATGGCTTTGGACAACGGTGGTGGCGCAGTAGATGGATCCGACAACAGAATCCTTGTGACCAAAACAGCGGAGAGCAGGTTTCCTCACGTCTGCTTATCCGAAATCCCGGTTAAGCAACCCGAGAACGGTAGGCCCGAGGGTGGTTTCAAGATTGCGATCAAGGCGAGGCCCAAGAGAGGATCTGGCTCCGGAGGTAGCGGATCAGGAGTGCAGCAGAATCTTCAGAGAAGTGTCGAGGAGAGGAAAGAAGAGTATGATAAAGCTAGAGCTCGGATCTTTAACAGCCCTGGTAGTTCAGACTCTGAAGATTCTTCATCGTTACGAGCTCCTCCTCCTCCTCCTGAAGTGAAAAACACAAGTATAAACCGCAATGAGGCTGAGGTGGCGGTGAGTAATAATTCTCCTGATGCTGGTGGTTCTCGAGAATCTGGAAGGACTTCTGTAGCCATTATCAGAGATAGAGAGAAAGATCGATATGATCCTGATTATGACAGGAGCTATGACAGGTATGTCGTGGATCCCGCATACAGGTACACTTTCTTTGATCTCTTATAAAACTTCTGACATTCATTCAACAACACTAAGCTCTTTCTGCGAAATGTAAAGGTCCTTTGTTCTTGTGTGTAATAGGTACGTTAGGGTTATGCCGTCTGGCCAAAGCTTTAATCCGATGCCAATGCACATTCCCTTTCACGATGGAGGTTTCCCGCAGATGCCAAGAGGTCATCAAGCTAATCTAAACTACGGTCATCCGTTTAACCCTGCCATGAGTCCCTTTATTAATAACCCGGCTGCTTATACGCCGTGGCCAAACTCACCAGCTATGAACTATGCGCATTCGTTGAACGGCCCAGACACGAATCTTTTCAGGTTTCTCATACTTAACTGTTGTTTTTGTCATTTGATTTATCACCTCATATCCATTGCTTATTTCGTCTTTTTTACTGCAGGCATCCTTCTGCGAGCAATCCCTGACGACAAGTAGTGTTTTGAGTACTTCAATGTTTGTATGAAAAAAAAAAACAGATTCTATAGATATTTAGCCTTTATAGGAGCTCTCTGTTCTGTTCCAAACAATGGCTGCTTCTTTCTTATATAACAAGACATCTACTTTCTCGTNATGACATATATCAATTCGATGGTTGATCTGAAACCTTTCAAAACCATATGGAAGATAAATGTCAAAATAATTCAACTGTGGAAACAATATTGTTCACTTATTTCAAGAATGTGTTCGGTGGAAAAAAATAAAGTTTTTGTGTCATAATTTGTTTTATGTCCAATCCGATCAACCTATGATATATTAATTATAGTTTAGTTCCACAATTTTTAATAAAAATTGAACCGGTCCATCGGATAAAACTATATAATAACACAAAAAACATTGTATATGTATAAATATAATGATCCGGTCCAATCCGATCAAACATTGTATGTATTTGTCAATAATATATACAAATAAACTCACTTTGCGCAAGGCGCATGTCTTATCCTAGTTAATATAATATTGCTTTTATATATTTTTGTACTTTTGGTTTAGTCCGTATATGAGCTTTTATGGCGAAAAGCTAATTTCAGTCAGAGTCGGGAAAACTGGGATAGAAGAAAACTGAAATACACACTCTTTCTGTGGATAACCATAAAAGGTACTGTATATGATATTGACGATTAAAGAGTAGTGCAACAAATTTCTCTTTGAATAAAAACAATCTTTGTTTTTTTTATTTAGTATTTTTAAGAAGAAAAATGTAAAAAGGATGGTGAGACAAGATCCGAACATGCCAGCTATGATCCCACCACCGTTGCTTAATATCACTCCTCTCCCAAAAATACTTTTTATTGGGTTTGGTCCCTTGAATGATTCCATGAACTTTAATAATTGGTAGTAGTTAGTATAAATAAGTTGGGTATGATTAAGGAGGCAGTGAGAGAGCATCAGATACTCATTCTGCATCCCATTGTTTATTTTGTTTATTGGTTGCTTCGCGTCATTTCTACATTGTACTTGCCTCCTCGAATCATTATTATTGGTCAATTCTTCAGTGACACATTTTTTTTATCTAATATACTTTGTGATTTATAGCACGAGATTCTTGATTTTGGTAATCTAAAAATTAAAAATGACGCGAAGTAAAAAAAGAAAGAAGCTATGAACAGTTTTGGTAGCTGTAACGTACTTTTATGAGAACAAATCTTAAATGAAACAAAAGGCAAGAAAATGGGAAGCAAAGAACATTGTGAAGTAAACTTTCTAATCAAAGATCGTTTTTTTCCCAACCTTGAGTTTGTCCGTTCTAAATGTACAAGAACTTATCTTCACAATGATCATAAAAAAGAAGCTACAAGGGAAGAACTTCCAATATACATAGAAGTGGAACACACTACGGATTGTATTAACCATCAACAATCAATGTTAAACTGATAAACACTGCATAGAACTTGTCCCAATGTTTTTTGAAGACTGCAAGATACATTTTGAACATATAATAAATTATTCAAACTGGATGGTCAGTGATTACAGAAGTGAGCTTGTACTTGGCCTACATTACAAGTGTTTTAAGCAGAGTTTATTACCAAGATTATTCGATTCCAAATTTTAATCGTCTCGAGTTGGGAACAAAGTCAACACTGTTCTTCCTCCATTAGCGTTTGCAGATTCCAAATCCTCAACGTAATTACTAACAGGACTGTGCAACGTTGGTGTAGTAGACATTCTCTGCTGCGTTTGCGTTTGCCTCGCCAAGAACGACGCATCGAACTTCCCATTCGCCGTCGGCGATCCGAAATGAGCCGCCGCGATTTGACTACGGTGGTGGAACTGAGGCGGTTGCAGATGAGAATTAGCGGCTGCGACCATTTGCTGCTGCTGCTGCTGAAGCGTTGCGATTGGGACGAAAGACGGCATGAAATGGTCGGAGCGGTTCGGGTGAAGGAAATGAGCCGGCACGGGAGAGCTCGCAAAGAGCCGATCCGTCGCCGGATCCGATCCGCCTCCGCCGCCGGAAGACAGCCCTCCCTGCATCCTCTTGAGGTAAAGCCTATACTTCTGCAGATGGCTCGCGACGTTCTCTCTCGTCAGCCCGTCGACGCTCATGAGCTGCATAATCGTCTTGGGAACGGCGTTCTTGATCCCGAGGTGCGCCACCGCGTCGACGAAGCGTTTGTGCAGCTGCGGCGTCCACACGAGCCGGGGCCTCTTCAGGGTCCGCGCCGGCTCGTCCCCGGCGCCGCCTAGATCAGATGAATCCGCCGCGAATTCCGCGGAGGAGTTGGCTTGGGAAGGAGTCGGGGGAGCGGATTGGTGGTGGTGGAGAGGTTGCTGACCGGGGCTGCGGATGTCGAAGGCGAGAGCGAGATCGGGAGAGATGAGGGATTGAGACAAGGGGATGAGCTCGTCTGGAGAGGGAAGGTCTTGTTCCCATCTTGAGAACCAGTCGGAATCGTCTTCTCTCATTATCTATCTATCTGATGATGATGACGATTGAGAAAGGAGATGGAGAGGAGTTCGAGGTGGATCTCTCTACTTTCTTTCTTTCTTTGTTTTAGCTTTTCATATGATGAGAGAAGTACTTACCAAATCTTATTACATTTAGCTATACTGTTGCCTTTTATTACATGTGTTCTGGACATTCAAAGTCTCGACCGACGCTAGTTTTGGCGCGTGTTGCCCCACCTTAGAAACGATGATGATTATCTTGAATTTATCATAGTTCAGATAATTGANTTATGGATAAATTTAAATATTTACTAATCCCGTTTCTATCATTAAAACTAGATTACATAATTAAATGAATTCTTACTGGAGGGTGCGCTAAGTCCATGTTAGTTTGAACTTTGAAAATATAACATTACAGCCATAGAAACGTTTTGATTTGTCTAAACGTAATTAATTATTTGTGTTTAACTAAAGTAATGATACTGTTAGCATGTCATTGTCAAATAAGTAATCATGATGTTTATTGAGAAATTCCAAGGATCCATTAAATTGCGTTCACTTGCAAGCAAAGAATAAAACATTCATTGGTGTTAAATTAGTCAAAATCGGATATATATAATCAACATGTTACTTCCTTTTTTTGTACTTGTAGTAATTGGGACTATGATGGAATCCAACTCTTTGCTGATGCGATGTATATCTCCCTCGTCGTCAAGCTTCAGATTAGTTAAGTTTCAAATTCAAGATCGCATGAGATTCCACGCTGAGTTTTGAGGTGGCAACATGGTGTATGTATCAGTATGTTTATAAAACTCATTCGTATACTCGCATGTGGTATCAAAAGAAGATGCTCTTTCGCTGCTTAATAAATTAAAAAAATGGTTTAGACCCAACAAGGAAGCAAATGTTATTACTAAGTTGTTGCCTACCCAAGATTTGTGAATGTATCAAGATCTAACAAATGGATGCTGGCTATAATACGATGAAACAATATATAGAAGGAAGCCACAACGAACATGATTTTTCCAATGACATCGCCATTGCAATTGTCTATCTTCTCCTCTTCCTCCATATGCCTCTCAATCAAAGAGCTCAAGATGAGAGACACAAGCACACCGGTACAGAACTCGGCTGTTTCCACAAAGGCGAATAGTAAGGGTATATACCTTGGGAAGCAACAATGAAAAACTATAAACAAGCACATTTTCACTTTAATCAGGCATATTAAGATGTTCTCCCACGAACAAATCTTGAGGAGTAAGAAACCCCTAAAAGAACAAAGGAGTCAGAGCCGTAAAACCATTTTGTGTTTCTTACTAGTTGGGTTTTTCGTCTTTAAACAACATTTCCTTTGTTATTGGGTCATCCATTTGTTGAGTGAAAATTAGGCTTTTCATAATTAGGTGTAGCCCATGTGTGTATTACTTAGCTGTGTCTCTATGGCGGCGAGTCCTCTTCAGATTCTTCTAGGGTTTCTAAATTTTACCCCTAGAAAAGTCGCCTATACATACACACCCACGTCGAGACTTACTCATCTGCAGAGTTTCTTTCAAGGGCTTCTTCGTTGGCAGGAAAAATAACACGTCTTCTCGGTATTTCTTTGTCTATATTCTTGGAAAAAGCGATGAGGTCTGGTTGCACTTTCCCAAATGTAGACAAAGCAAAACCGTGATGACGTCAAAGAGGATCTTGTTGATGGTACGAACATGTGCTTATCAATAATCGATTGATAAAATCGTTTTTCTTATCAGTACTATTAAAAATTCGTTTTGATTTTATTTTTATGAAATCGTTCATCTCTAATCTACTCTGGAAAAACCCCAAAAAATTTGTGCTTGTTTTATTTGTTTGTTAGATCGTGAATCTCCACAACTCTCTAACCAAATTGACTCGAACATGGCGATCTGATCTCATCACAAAACTTCAACCAGAGTTGAAATATTAATTCTAAGATGGAGAAATACAAGTTAGACTAGTTACTAACAACTTTGTCTCGTCTTATAAATTGTAGTAGTAGATTTTGTTAGTTATCCCGTTAACTTGATCAAATAATTAAAAGAAGCTGAACTGGTTATTGGTGGTTGTTTTCTGAAAATACCACACATAAGCAAAACAATGTTTGCGAACAAAAACCCTTACTTTCA
Organism: Brassica cretica; assembly: GCA_003260655.2. Classification (NCBI taxonomy): domain Eukaryota; kingdom Viridiplantae; phylum Streptophyta; class Magnoliopsida; order Brassicales; family Brassicaceae; genus Brassica; species Brassica cretica. The sequence continues at coordinate 30,150,044 of QGKV02000297.1, forward strand.
CTTTAAAAGGGTTCAAACCAACGAAGCTATCTTCATCCTAAAGAATGAGTCTGCGGAGAGATGATGTGCCAGCACCAAAGATTAATCTCCCTACATAACAAAGATTAAAAAGATCACGTGTCATTAGCATCATCACCTTTTGGTTGGAACTTTTTGATTAATCTTTGATGAGAATCCACTTAGTTAAAGATGCATGCGAATCATTTCTTCTTAATCTCAAACAATATTTCTTACAACATTTGCTTGATAGGAGTCATCTATACAATGGAAAATGGCAATAAAGAACATTACAAAAAAATATGAATCTAGCAACTTAGCATGAATTAAAGTCATTCAAATAAGTAAATTGTTCATACCAATAAAGGTGAAGCGAAGAACATTATTTGTTAAATAATTGGTCTTCCAGGATTTATAGAATACAATCTAACAACAACAAAAGAAAAACAGAACAAACCTAGTTTAGCAAGCGCAGAAGCTGAGAAGATGCTGAAGCCCTATACATAGATTTTAACAGCTCCATCATCTTCTCTTTCTCTTTTTCGTAGAGATTGTATGTGGGAGAAAATACAGCCGTCTTTAGCCGCTTTGAGTTTGCAAGGATGTACGCCACGAACGCTCTCTCTTGCCTTCTTCCTGCAAACTCTTTCCATACAAAGATCTCGAGATGGGACAAGCAGCATACCGGTACAGAACTTGGTCTGTTCCACGAAAGTGGGACACCATTAGAGCAAAGAGCCACATCCTGAAAAGCAACGAGGAGAAAGGTACTTACATAGTCTATCAAAAAAGTTACTCACATAGTTGATCTCAAGAACTTTTAGTATAGGAGAGTTATGAAGGAAAAGCAAAAGTGGTTCCAACGAACACATGAAGTCATCAAAGCAACAAAGATGCAGCGTAACCTTCATGANAAAAAATGGTTTAGACCCAACAAGGAAGCAAGTGTTATTACTAAGTTGTTGCCTATCCAAGATTTGTGAATGTATCAAGATCTAACAAATGGATGCTGGCTATAATACGATGAAACAATATATAGAAGGAAGCCACAACGAACATGATTTTTCCAATGACATCGCCATTGCAATTGTCTATCTTCTCCTCTTCCTCCATATGCCTCTCAATCAAAGAGCTCAAGATGAGAGACACAAGCACACCGGTACAGAACTCGGCTGGTTCCACAAAGGCGAATAGTAAGGGTATATACCTTGAGAAGCAACAATGAAAAACTATAAACAAGCACATTTGCACTTTAATCAGGCATATTAAGATGTTCTCCCACGAGCAAATCTTGAGGAGTAAGAAACCCCTAAAAGAACAAAGGAGTCACAGCCGTAAAACCATTTTGTGTTTCTTACTAGTTGGGCTTTTCGTCTTTAAACAACATTTCCTTTGTTATTGGGTCATCCATTTGTTGAGTGAAAATTAGGCTTTTAATAATTAGGTTTAGCCCATGTGTGTATTACTTAGTTGTGTCTCTATGGCGGCGAGTCCTCTTCAGATCCCACAAGACAAGCTGTCACCAATTGATCTGTAAGCACAATCGTTTTTCTTATCAGTACTATTAAAAATTCGTTTTGATTTTATTTTTGTGAAATCGTTCATCTCTAATCTACTCTGGAAAAACCCCAAAAACTTTGTGCTTGTTTTATTTGTTTGTTAGATCATGAATCTCCACAACTCTCTAACCAAATTGACTCGAACCGATCTGATCTCTATCACAAAACTTCAACCAGAGTTGAAATATTAATTCTAAGATGGAGAAATACAAGTTAGACTAGTTACTAACAACTTTGTCTCGTCTTATAAATTGTAGTAGATTTTGTTAGTTATCCCGTTAACTTGATCAAATAATTAAAAGAAGCTGAACTGGTTATTGGTGGTTGTTTTCTGAAAATACCACACATAAGCAAAACAATGTTTGCGAACAAGAACCCTTACTTTCACTTTAAAAGGGTTCAAACCAAGAAAAGGATAGCATTATCAATCATTCTTTGAGAAAATGCGTGAAGAAAACATTATTACAAATTACGAAACAGAATATTAAAGCGGTAATCAACGAAGCTATCTTCATCCTAAAGAATGAGTCTGCGGAGAGATGATGTGCCAGCACCAAAAATTAATCTCCCTACATAACAAAAATTAAAAAGATCACGTGTCATTAGCATCATCACCTTTTGGTTGGAACTTTTTGATTAATCTTTGATGAGAATCCACTTAGTTAAAGATGCATGCAAATCATTTCTTCTTAATCTCAAACAATATTTCTTACAACATTTGCTTGATAGGAGTCATCTATACAATGGAAAATGGCAATAAAGAACATTACAAAAAAATATGAATCTAGCAATTTAGCATGAATTAAAGTCATTCAAATAAGTAAATTGTTCATACCAATAAAGGTGAAGCGAAGAACATTATTTGTTAAATAATTGGTCTTCCAGGATTTATAGAATACAATCTAACAACAACAAAAGAAAAACAGAACAAACCTAGTTTAGCAAGCGCAGAAGCTGAGAAGATGCTGAAGCCCTATACATAGATTTTAACAGCTCCATCATCTTCTCTTTCTCTTTTTCGTAGAGATTGTATGTGGGAGAAAATACAGCCGTCTTTAGCCGCTTTGAGTTTGCAAGGATGTACGCCACGAACGCTCTCTCTTGCCTTCTTCCTGCAAACTCTTTCCATACAAAGATCTCGAGATGGGACAAGCAGCATACCGGTACAGAACTTGGTCTGTTCCACGAAANGTTTCCAAGGAAGCAGTACCTGATCAAGTCCAGAATAAACCCCCTGAGCAAGTCACTATGCCTAATCCTAGCTCCATTCCCGAAGCTGAAACCAAACCCAAACCCGAACCTGAAGAAGCCAAGCAAGAAGTTGTTGTGCAGGTGGAGACATCAACAAAGCCAGAAACAAAGCCTGACCCCAAACCAGAGCCAACAAAACCTGAATCCAAGCCTGAAACCAACCCGGAGACGAAACCTGATCCCAACAAGCCTAAGCATATGAGGAGAGTATCCAGCGCAGGCCTCAGAACCGAGTCAGTGTTACAGAGAAAGACCGAAAACTTCAAAGAGTTCTATTCATTAGGAAGGAAACTCGGACAAGGGCAGTTCGGGACAACCTTCTTATGCCTCGAGAAAGGCACCGGAAACGAGTACGCGTGCAAGTCCATCTCCAAGAGGAAGCTTTTGACAGACGAGGACGTGGAAGACGTTAGAAGAGAGATTCAGATAATGCACCACTTGGCTGGTCATCCGAACGTTATATCCATCAAAGGAGCTTACGAAGATGCTGTGGCGGTTCATCTTGTGATGGAGTTGTGTTCGGGTGGCGAGCTTTTCGATAGGATTATTCAGCGTGGGCATTACACTGAGAGGAAAGCCGCTGAGCTTGCTAGAACCATTGTTGGGGTTTTGGAGACTTGTCACTCTCTTGGTGTTATGCATAGAGACCTCAAGCCTGAGAATTTTCTGTTTGTTAGTAGAGAGGAAGATTCTTTACTGAAAACGATCGACTTTGGACTCTCGATGTTCTTTAAGCCAGGTTTGACTCTTTTGTAGTTACTTTTGTCTTTGATCATTAGATTTACACAATGTAAAAAATAGTTAGACGGTAGCTAGAGGCCTAGACATGCCTAGCTACTAAAGGCTGACTAGGTATTATAAATTTTAGGTTTAATTATTAAACTATTTTGATGAACTATACATATACAAAAGCTGAATCGAACAAATTTGTGAACTTACACTAATAATGTTACTTGATTTAATCTATTTACACCAATTTAGATTGAATTATATCAACATTTTAACCGATTTTAACTGCGTAAATCAGATTTGAAGTAAATTGTTTCGGGTATGACTGATTTTTCGCCTAGGCGGGCACCTAGTAGCCGCGTAGACCGATTTTTAGAACATTATATTTACAAGACATCTGTGTTTGAGTTTGGAACTTATTAGTCTCCTTTTCAAAATTTTGCAGATGAGGTTTTTACAGATGTTGTTGGCAGTCCATACTATGTAGCTCCAGAAGTTCTTAGAAAGCGTTATGGTCCCGAATCAGATGTGTGGAGTGCTGGTGTCATTGTTTACATTTTGTTAAGCGGTGTTCCTCCTTTCTGGGCCGGTAAGAGCGACGGTTGCATCATTTTAAGATTCAAAGATCTTATTTGTTTTCATACTAGCCTCTGAAACAAGTGTTGTTACCATTGTCATGGACAGAAACCGAACAAGGTATATTCGAACAGGTCCTTCATGGAGATCTTGACTTCTCATCTGATCCCTGGCCAAGCATCTCTGATGGTGCAAAGGACTTGGTTCAGAAAATGCTTGTAAGAGACCCCAAGCGAAGACTAACTGCACATCAAGTATTATGTAAGTCATTTTAGTAATGTTCAAGAAACGTTTTATGTGAGATTAATTGATTAGGCAGGCGCCTAGACCGATTTTTAGAACACTGTTTAAGTCTGAATGGTCTTGATTATGAGAACTTCCTTTTCTGGTATATGTAGTTGATTTTCCAAATACATTGTTGTGTTTTCGAATCTGAACAGGTCATCCATGGGTTCAAATTGACGGTGTGGCTCCAGATAAACCTCTGGACTCTGCTGTTTTGAGCCGTATGAAGCAATTTTCCGCCATGAACAAGTTCAAGAAAATGGCTCTTAGAGTAAGCTTCCGTCTTTCTAATGCTAAACAAGATCCCAAAGAAAAGAGAAAAATAAGAAGATAGAATAAAAATTTTCCCTCCATTTTTCAACTCGTTTGTAGGTCATAGCAGAGAGCTTATCTGAAGAAGAAATAGCCGGTTTGAAAGAAATGTTCAAGATGATTGACGCAGACAATAGTGGTCAGATAACTTTCGAAGAACTGAAAGCAGGACTAAAACGAGTTGGTGCCAATCTCAAAGAGTCAGAGATTCTTGACCTGATGCAAGCTGTAAGTCTTTAAATCCCAAGATTCATGGTTTGCTTGGGATTTGCAGTGATCTTTTATGTTGTTTCTTTTTTTTATTCAGGCTGATGTGGACAACAGCGGAACGATAGACTACAAAGAGTTCATNCTTATGCCTCGAGAAAGGCACAGGGAACGAGTACGCGTGCAAGTCCATCTCCAAGAGGAAGCTTTTGACAGACGAGGACGTGGAAGACGTTAGAAGAGAGATTCAGATAATGCACCACTTGGCTGGTCATCCGAACGTTATATCCATCAAAGGAGCTTACGAAGATGCTGTGGCGGTTCATCTTGTGATGGAGCTGTGTTCTGGTGGCGAGCTTTTCGATAGGATTATTCAGCGTGGACATTACACTGAGAGGAAAGCAGCTGAGCTGGCTAGAACCATTGTTGGGGTTTTGGAGACTTGTCACTCTCTTGGTGTCATGCATAGAGACCTCAAGCCTGAGAATTTTCTGTTTGTTAGTAGAGAGGAAGATTCTTTACTGAAAACGATCGACTTTGGACTCTCGATGTTCTTTAAGCCAGGTTCTCCTCTCTTTTGTAGTTGCTTTTGTCTTTGATCATTAGATTTACACAATGTTCAAGAAATAGTTAAGACTGTAACTAGACGCCTAGACGTGCCTAGCTATTAAAGGCTGACTAGGTATTATAAACTTTAGATTTAATTAGTAAACTATTTTGATGAACTATACAAATTAGATATACAAAAAGCTAAATCGAACAAATTTGTGAACTTACACTAATAATAATGTTACTTGATTTAATCTATTTACACCAATTTAGATTGAATTATATCAACTTCGACCAATTTTAACTGCTTAAATCAGATTTTAAGGAAATCGTTTCAGTTAATGACTGATTTGGAGCCTAGGCGGGTGTCTAGTAGCAGCATAGACCGATTTTTAGAACATTAGATTTACAAGACATCTATGTTTGAGTTTGAAACTTAGTCACCTTTTTAAATTTTTGCAGATGAGGTTTTTACAGATGTTGTTGGTAGTCCATATTATGTAGCCCCAGAAGTTCTTAGAAAGCGTTATGGTCCTGAATCAGATGTGTGGAGTGCTGGTGTCATTGTTTACATTTTGTTAAGCGGTGTTCCTCCTTTTTGGGCCGGTAAGAGGGGTTGCATCATTTCATATTCAGTGATCTGCTTTGTTTTTCATATAGGGCTCTGAAACAAGTGATGTTACCATTGTCATGGACAGAAACCGAACAAGGTATATTCGAACAGGTCCTTCATGGAGATCTTGACTTCTCATCTGATCCTTGGCCAAGCATCTCTGATGGCGCAAAGGACTTGGTTCAGAAAATGCTTGTAAGAGACCCCAAGCGAAGACTAACTGCACATCAAGTATTATGTAAGTCATTTTAGTAATGTTCAAGAAACGTTTTATGTGAGATTAATTGATTAGGCGGGGGCCTGGACCGATTTTTGAGCCTCTAGACCGATTTTTAGAACACTGTTTAAGTCTGATTGGTCTTGATTATGAGAACTTCCCTTTCTGGTATATGTAGTTGATTTTCCAAATACATTGTTGTGTTTTCGAATCTGAACAGGTCATCCATGGGTTCAAATTGACGGTGTGGCTCCAGATAAACCTCTGGACTCTGCTGTTTTGAGCCGTATGAAGCAATTTTCCGCCATGAACAAGTTCAAGAAAATGGCTCTTAGAGTAAGCTTCCGTCTTTCTAATGCTAAACAAGATCCCAAATAAAAGAGAAAAATAAGAAGATAGAATAAAAATTTTCCCTCCATTTTTCAACTCGTTTGTAGGTCATAGCAGAGAGCTTATCTGAAGAAGAAATAGCCGGTTTGAAAGAAATGTTCAAGATGATTGACGCAGACAATAGTGGTCAGATAACTTTCGAAGAACTGAAAGCAGGACTAAAACGAGTTGGTGCCAATCTCAAAGAGTCAGAGATTCTTGACCTGATGCAAGCTGTAAGTCTTTAAATCCCAAGATTCATGGTTTGCTTGGGATTTGCNGTTACATCAACAGGTGACATTGTTAAATCTTCATTAGACCTCCGACCCAACTGACCATACACATTGCTCCCAGAGCTCAAAAGAGTTCCATCATGACAAAGGACTAAAGAGTGATCAGACCCGCAAGCAATATCTTCCACCTTCACACCACGCAACTCTTCCACCAGACGAGGCTCCCAAGCTATAGGCATGTTGTTCTCCTTCCTCATAGCTTCCGCAACTTTCTTCTCAGCTGCCTCCTCACCATACCCACTTGCAAGTGAATCAAGCGGAGACGCCTCAAGAGGAAGTCCCACATTCCCTACTCTCCCATCAGCCACATAACCCCACCCAAAAACCTTACCATCAGCACTAAGAGCAAGCACATGCCCCCAACCTAATGACACCTGTCAAAAACCGAATCTAAATCAAAAAGATTCAATTTTTAAAACCCAAAACGTTGTTAATTTCCTTTTTGAATCCAAACCTTAACGATGTGTTCATGACCTAAAGCTTCAACCTTTGAAGGAACCAAAGCTTCAACGATACCTTCCCCAAGCCCAAGCTGCCCTCTTTTCGATCTTCCCCAAACCCACAACGACCCGTCATCTCCAATCGCGGTTGAGACAACTCCAGACGCAAACGCTCCTCGGACTCTCACATTCTCGAGACCTTCCACTCTCTTCGCCACACTCCTTGAATTTGAATCTCTACCGATTCGGCCGAGCTGGCCTTCCTCGTTGCGACCCCACGCCCAAATCTCGCCGACGGAGGTGACTGCGAGGGAGTGGTAGTGTCCGGCGGATATGAAGGAGACGTCGGAAGGCAGATCATGAACTTGAGTTGGCTCGTAAGCGTCGAGGCCCATTCCCGTGCCTGGTAGGCCCAGAGCGCCGTGGCTTCCGTCGCCGAAGCTCATCACTCTACTAATCCTCTCGCTGCCAATGGTCGTGAACCATCGTCGTCTCCCGAAATTGGAAAGTTTCGCGATCGACCATAGTCGCACCATTTCACCTTGGGAAATTGAAGCCAAGGAGAAAGAAACTTTGAGTAATTTTGAAATTTGCTTTAGTATTGGGGCCTCATAATGTCTTCCAAAAGCCCAGCCCACTAAAGTGTCAACGTCTCACTTGGGTTTGGTTCGGTTCAGTTTATTTCCCTTTTTTTTTTTGAGCAAAAAATAAAGTATCCGTTCAGATATTTTTTAAAAATTATTTATTTTTATTCGATTATTTTGGTTTTCAATTCGGTTCACTTAACATCTGAATAATTTCAGGTCTAGTTAGATTACGGTTCGATTTCAATTTTTCTGTTCATTTGGATTAAAAAAATCAAAGAAAATAGATTTTTTATGTTAAATATCAAAATTTTTTGGTCTTCCGAATATTTTTAGAAAGAAGAACCAAGGTCTTTCTAATTGAAGACTTTCCAAGTGAGAATCGAAAAAAAATCTATTCATTCGGGTTAAAAAGTACATACTAGGTCTTTTCTAATTGCAGAATCATCTCGAGTCTGACTGAGAAGTGAGAACTGTATAATTCGAGTTAGGCATGTAATGAGTAAAGCTAGATGAAGCTAAGTAGCTAACTAAGGTTGTTGCGACATCAAATAGAGAGAATCTTTGATGAGAAAACAAGAAGATGACTGAGATTTCTCAAATTGTGTTTAAGATCAAATAAGGAAACAGAGGGAAGAATAACTGTATGTTCTCTCTCGTTCATGGATTATTCAAGCAAACGTATGTCAAGAACGGGCTTACTCTCAAGTTTGAAACCAAAAACTTAAAAGCAGTGAGTTATATAATATATGGTTGGTTACTGGAGATGAGAAGCGAAAGCTGACATGACTTCCTTGTATACAGGCTTCTTGAAATCCACTGCCTGCAATAACAGAGGAAATATAATAAGAAGATGAGAGTGGAGAAGTAGTAGAACCTAAAAGCTGAAACACTCAAAACACTTATAAAAGAAGAAGAAGACTCACAAGCTCAACGAGTTGATCAGGAGACACCCAGGACCACTCCCCGAACTCGGGTTGCTCCGTTCCATCACCAAGAAGATCAATCTCTTCGTCTTTCCCAGTAAATTTAAGAAGAAACCTGATAATATCCCCACAATATGTTGATCAGAGAACAAAATGAGTGTGTGATGAAAGAGTCTCACCATTTCTGAGCTTGGCCCTTCCAGTCAGATCCCCAACGGACCTTGAGCTTCTCCCTAACATCTGGAGGGAAATCATACGTTATCCAGTGAGGTGCCTACACAGACCAAAAGAAGAAGAATCTAATGAGATGTGGATTAAGATTATGGTTTGAAGAAGAAGAAACTGAAAAAGAAAGAAACCTCAGCGATGATCTCAGCGGAGTGAACACCAGTCTCTTCCTTAAGCTCTCGCATGACAGCAACCCTTGGATCTTCACCCTCGTCTATTCCACCCTATTCATAATACAAAAACGACTCTGCTCAACTGATTCCATCTTTGATAATCTAAACAAAAAAAACAAAATCGAATCAAGAGATCAACAACACCTGAGGCATTTGCCAAGCACTGGGAATATCCAACCTCGACGCAGCGAAGATCTAGCAAGTTACCGAGAATCAAATTATCACCAAAAAACCAAAAGTAAATAAGCAAACTGTGAAGAAGAAGAAGAAGCTGTTTCAGAGATGATTACCTTTTTGGAAGGATTCATGAGACAGACACNAATGACCAAGACCAGCTGCTACTGAAACAGGAGACCCGGTTACATCAACAGGTGACATTGTTAAATCTTCATTAGACCTCCGACCCAACTGACCATACACATTGCTCCCAGAGCTTAAAAGAGTTCCATCATGACAAAGGACTAAAGAATGATCAGACCCGCAAGCAATATCTTCCACCTTCACACCACGCAACTCTTCCACCAGACGAGGCTCCCAAGCTATAGGCATGTTGTTCTCCTTCCTCATAGCTTCCGCAACTTTCTTCTCAGCTGCCTCCTCATCACCATACCCACTTGCAAGTGAATCAAGCGGAGACGCCTCAAGAGGAACTCCCACATTCCCTACTCTCCCATCAGCTACATAACCCCACCCAAAAACCTTACCATCAGCACTAAGAGCAAGCACATGCCCCCAACCTAATGACACCTGTCAAAAACCGAATCTAAATCAAAAAGATTCAATTTTTAAAACCCAAAACGTTGTTAATTTCCTTTTTGAATCCAAACCTTAACGATGTGTTCATGACATAAAGCTTCAACCTTTGAAGGAACCAAAGCTTCAACGATACCTTCCCCAAGCCCAAGCTGCCCTCTTTTCGATCTTCCCCAAACCCACAACGACCCATCGTCTCCAATCACGGTTGAGACCACTCCAGACGCAAACGCTCCTCGGACACTCACATTCTCCAGACCTTCCACTCTCTTCGCCACACTCCTTGAATTTGAATCCCTACCGATTCGGCCGAGCTGGCCTTCCTCGTTGCGACCCCACGCCCAAATCTCGCCGCCGGAGGTGACTGCGAGGGAGTGGTAGTGTCCGGCGGATATGAAGGAGACGTCGGAAGGCAGATCAGAAACTTGAGTTGGCTCGTAAGCGTCGATTCCCATTCCCGTGCCTGGTAGGCCCAGAGCGCCGTGGCTTCCGTCGCCGAAGCTCATCACTTTAGTACTTCTCTCGCCGCCAATGGTCGTGAACCATCGCCGTATCCCAAAGGTCGAAAATTTTCCGATTCGAAGCTTGGCGATCGACCATAATCGCACCATTTCAGCTCAAGAAATTAAGGAGAGAGAAATGTAATTTTGAATTTTTTCTTTACTTTTTTTAAAAGCAATATCTAACTTTCGTGGTTGTAAGGCCCATTATGTCTCTTAAAGCCCATCTCATCAAATATTACCGTCTCACTTGGATTGGATGAATTATTGAATTTAGTGTGACGGCCGTGTAAACAAATTTGAATTTTGCTTTACTTTTTAGAAACAAAAAGAATATAGAGCCCATAGTGTCTTCCAAAGGCCCAGCTTTGCTAAATATCAGCATCTCTCACTTGGGTGAGAGTTTAGATGACGGTGTTATAGCTGAAAGCTGAATCTTGAGCAGTTGGAGAGATTTCATCTTACGGCTGTAGATAAGAAGAGGAAGATAGAAGGGAAGGGGTAGCTGATTAACCAACTGCTAATCTGTATTGGAAAGTTGTAGGAAAGCTTTGTAATGTTTCAGGAAATACTGGAGTCTGTAAGAGTAGTAGACGCTTTGTTTCCAATACAAAGAAACCCTCTATTTGTAGTAATAATGTTTTTTTGTAAGCACATCATCTCCTCTCTTTTCACATATCTCAGACTCGAATCTTTATACTAGTACACAAAACGAGGTCTTTTCTAATTGCAGAATCATCTCGAGTCTGACTGAGAAGTGAGAACTGTATAATACGAATGAGGCATGTAATGAGTAAAGCTTGATGAAAGCTTAAGGTTGGTTGTCGCTAACGCTGTTGCGCATCAAACAGAGAGAATCTTTGATGAGAAAACAAGAAAAATGACTGAGATTTCTCAAATTTTGTTTTAAGATCAAATAAGTAAACAGAGGGGAAGAATGATTGTATTTTCTCGTTTTATGGGATTATTCAAGGAGCAAATGTATTTCAAGAAGAGCTTATTCTCGAGTTTGATACCAAAAACTTAAAAGCGGTGAGTTATATAATATATGGTTGGTTACTGGAGATGAGAAGCGAAAGCTGACATGACTTCCTTGTATACTGGCTTCTTGAAATCCACTGCCTGCAATAACAGAGGAAATAATAAGAAGATGAGAGTGGAGAAGTAGCAGAACCTAAAAGCTGAAACACTCGAACAGTTATAAAAGAAGAAGAAGACTCACAAGCTCAACGAGTTGATCAGGAGACACCCAGGACCACTCCCCGAACTCGGGTTGCTCCGTTCCATCACCAAGAAGATCAATCTCTTCGTCTTTCCCAGTAAACTTCAGAAGGAACCTGAGAGAATCATCCACACAGTATTTGGTCAGTTCTAAGCTAGAGAACATGATCAATGAGTGTGTGATGAAAGAGTCTCACACCATTTCTGAGCTTGGCCCTTCCAGTCAGATCCCCAACGGACCTTGAGCTTCTCCCTAACATCTGGAGGGAAATCATACGTTATCCAGTGAGGTGCCTACACAGACCAAAAGAAGAAGAATCTAAAGATTATGATTGACATGTGGTTTGAACAAGAAACTGAAAAAGAAAGAAACCTCAGCGATGATCTCAGCGGAGTGAACACCAGTCTCTTCCTTAAGCTCTCGCATGACAGCAACCCTTGGATCTTCACCCTCGTCTATTCCACCCTATTCATAATACAAAAACGACTCTACTCAACTGATTCCATCTTTGATAATCTAAACAAAAAAAAAACAAAATCGAATCAAGAGATCAACAACACCTGAGGCATTTGCCAAGCACTGGGAATATCCAACCTCGACGCAGCGAAGATCTAGCAAGTTACCGAGAATCAAATTATCACCAAAAAAACAAAAGTAAATAAAGAAGAAGAAGAAGCTGTTTCAGAGATGATTACCTTTTTGGAAGGATTCATGAGACAGACACCTACGTTTCTTCTGTATCCTTCCGGTGGAGATTCCATCGACGACGACGAAGAAGAAGAACAACGAGCGGATGAGGAGGAGGAAGCAGGAGACTGACGGCAGCGATGGGAGAAGGGCAGCAAGCTAGTGAATTTGAGCGGTTTCAAGGGGTAGTTTCGTAAAAGAGGAGTTACAGGCGGAGAAGGAAGATGCTGCAAGACAAGGGATCTGCACATTAATGCCATTTGATTTCGAGCCAACCGTTTTTTTCCACGGAATAAAGTATCCACTTTGACACTTATGCCCCTGACTCATCATCGTATTTACAGTTTGGCTATGAGCTAATAATAATAGTTATACAAAATATGATTTAATTCGATATATTATAACAAAGTGAGAGCTCGTAAATTTTTAATCTCGAATCCATGGAAACAACGTTGAATCACTCCAAAAACAAAACAAAACTCATTTGCTAGATTCAAAAAAATGCCTTTAGAATCTTCTTCCACCACGGCCAAACGTATTGCTCGGTACCACGGCTGCTTGTGTCTCCACTTGAGAAAACCCGGAAACATCAGACATTCCCAATGAAGCAAGCATCTCTAGCGTCTCTTTATCCACCTTAACGTCATCTGTTTTAATCGCCGACTCGTCGGGGACAAAGTCCATTCTCCTTTCACGCTCTTCCTCTTGCAGCTTGAGCGAGATTCCGCGGACTGGTCCCTTTTGGATACGTTTCATCAAGTGTGTGGAGAATCCAGCGATCTTGTTCCGTAGTCTTTTCGACGGGATGATAGCGACTTCCTCCAAGATCTTCTTGTTCGTGTGCAAGTCTAGTGTCATCCTTGAGTAGTACTTCTCTATCACCTGACGTGATGATTTTTTTCACGGTTTTGGTACGAACACGACCCATCTTTCACCACACTTTTTTTACTTAAACTGCAACAAATTAAGTTAATATTTGAGAATGCGAACAAGAACGACAACAAACTATGGTTCCACCTAGACGAATTCAGACATTAAGTTGATAAATCAAACAGAATCTACAAGTTTCTTGTGATTCAAGATATATATATCCACATTCAGGTAAATAATACAATCTAGAGAACACAAGCAACTCAAAAGAGATCATTCAAAATGCTATACGTGGACTTCTTTATACATTTTCATGTGTGCAACGAATCTAAGCGAAATATAACTATCAATCTACTTTAAGAGTAGATCCACTTTAAGCTGTAGAGCTAACGCACCAATGACGTACATTTTAAGTAAAGGAGAATGTACCTGTACGGCCTGGCCGGAGCTGGGGAGAAGATGAAGCGGCGGTAAATTTTTTTGTTTAAATATAAGAATCTTGCTAGGGTTTCTTAGGCCCATTTGTTGATCAAACGTTTTTGACAAAGCCCATTTAATCAGCAAAATTTACTAAAAAGGGCTTTACCGTTACTAAATGGACAACAATTGAGTTTTATTCTCACCGAAACCCAACATGACAAATTTTTTATCATCATAATATGAAGGAGGGGTTAAATACTATTTAAAATAAAACTCGGGGCTACTTTATAAATTAAAGTAAACACGAGGGTGAATCTTGCGATTTTCCCTATTGTTTTTCTCTATAAATCGCATATAAAGAAGGAAAGAACGCTCGAGATACCTGGCAGGTTACCTTTGTTGCTTTCTATGATGGCTTGGTGGGAGCAGTGGGGGAGGGACGAAGACAAAATGTTCGAGGAAGCGCTGGTGCTCACGGAGAACGTTGCTAACAGGTTTGAGACTATCNATGAGATGTGGATTAAGATTATGGTTTGAAGAAGAAGAAACTGAAAAAGAAAGAAACCTCAGCGATGATCTCAGCGGAGTGAACACCAGTCTCTTCCTTAAGCTCTCGCATGACAGCAACCCTTGGATCTTCACCCTCGTCTATTCCACCCTATTCATAATACAAAAACGACTCTGCTCAACTGATTCCATCTTTGATAATCTAAACAAAAAAAACAAAATCGAATCAAGAGATCAACAACACCTGAGGCATTTGCCAAGCACTGGGAATATCCAACCTCGACGCAGCGAAGATCTAGCAAGTTACCGAGAATCAAATTATCACCAAAAAACCAAAAGTAAATAAGCAAACTGTGAAGAAGAAGAAGAAGCTGTTTCAGAGATGATTACCTTTTTGGAAGGATTCATGAGACAGACACCTACGTTTCTTCTGTATCCTTCCGGTGGAGATTCCATCGACGACGACGAAGCGGATGAGGAGGAGGAGGATGCAGGAGACTGACGGCAGCGATGGGAGAAGGGCAGCAAGCTAGTGAATTTGAGCGGTTTCAAGGGGTAGTTTCGTAAAAGAGGAGTTACAGGCGGAGAAGGAAGATGCTGCAAGACAAGGGATCTGCACATTAATGGCATTTTGATTTCGAGCCAACCCTTTTTTCTCCACGGAATAAAGTATCCACTTTGACACTTATGCCCCTGACTCATCATCGTATTTACAGTTTGGCTATGAGCTAATAATAATATGATTTAATTCGATATATTAAAACAAAGTGAGAGCTCGTAAATTTTTAATCTCGAATCCATGGAAACAACGTTGAATCACTCCAAAAACAAAACAAAACTCATTTGCTAGATTCAAAAAAATGCCTTTAGAATCTTCGTCCACCACGGCCAAACGCATTGCTCGGTACCACGGCTGCTTGTGTCTCCACTTGAGAAAACCCGGAAACATCAGACATTCCCAATGAAGCAAGCATCTCTAGCGTCTCTTTATCCACCTTAACGTCATCCGTTTTAATCGCCGACTCGTCGGGGACAAAGTCCATTCTCCTTTCACGCTCTTCCTCTTGCAGCTTGAGGGAGATTCCGCGGACTGGTCCCTTCTGGATACGCTTCATCAAGTGTGTGGAGAATCCAGCGATCTTGTTCCGTAGTCTTTTCGACGGGATGATTGCAACTTCCTCCAAGATCTTCTTGTTCGTGTGGAAGTCTAGTGTCATCCTTGAGTAGTACTTCTCTATCACCTGACGTGATGATTTCTTCACGGTTTTGGTACGAACACGACCCATCTCTCACCACACTTTTTTTTTTACTTAAACTGTAACAAATTAAGTTAACATTTGAGAATGCGAACAAGACCAACAACAAACTATGGTTCCACCTAGACGAATTCAGACATTAAGTTGATAAATCAAACAGAATCTACAAGTTTCTTGTGATTCAAGATATATATCCACATTCAGGTAAATAATACAATCTAGAGAACACAAGCAACTCAAAAGAGATCATTCAAAATGCTACACGTGGACTTCTTTATACATTTTCATGTGTGCAACGAATCTAAGCGAAATATAACTATCAATCTACTTTAAGAGTAGATCCACTTTAAGCTGTAGAGCTAATGGCAATGACGTACATTTTAAGTAAAGGAGAATGTACCTGTACGGCCTGGCCGGAGCTGGGGAGAAGATGAAGCGGCGGTAAATGCAGATCGAAAATTTTTATGTTTAAATATAAGAATCTTGCTAGGGTTTCTTAGGCCCATTTGTTGATCAAACGTTTTTGACAAAGCCCATTTAATCAGCAAAATTTACTAAAAAGGGCTTTACTAAATGGACAACAATTGAGTTTTATTCTCACCTAAACCCAACATGACAAATTTTTTATCATCATAATATGAAGGAGGGGTTAAATACTATTTAAAATAAAACTCGGGGCTACTTTATAAATTAAAGTAAACACGAGGGTGAATCTTGCGATTTTCCCTATTGTTTTTCTCTATAAATCGCATATAAAGAAGGAAAGAAGGCTCGAGATACCTGGCAGGTTACCTTTGTTGCTTTCTATGATGGCTTGGTGGGAGCAGTGGGGGAGGGACGAAGACAAAATGTTCGAGGAAGCGCTGGTGCTCACGGAGAACGTTCCTAACAGGTTTGAGACTATCGCCAGCTATCTTGAGATGCCGCTCGAGGTTGTGAAGCACTACTACGACACTTTGGTACACGACGTTGAACTTATCGAATCGGATCGCTATGGTACTATCGATTATCAAGATCACGCAGATGGAATCCTCTCACCCGAGACTAAACACATGGAGAAAGATAANGCGTTCAGACCTTTGGGATTGTTCTTGATCGTCCACGTGGATATTCTTTTTTGTTTTCTCTCTTAGCATCAGCTTACGATGCATGGACTCCATAATCTTTTTAACTTTAGGTGTCTCCTTCGTTTCATTATTTTCCTCATTTTCCGGCGAGTGATTTTCCTGGAAAAGCTCTCCACCGTCCTCCGACTTCATAGACCCCTCTTGCCAGAGCCGGCTCTTGTGGAGCTTCGCGTACTTAGACGACAACTTTTTGGTCATTTTCTTCATTTTCTTTTGATCCCAATAAGTAATATAAGATTTGTAAAGTTTTTGTTTTCAATCACTTGGAAACTTTATAAACTTTATATAGGGTAATGAAAGTTAGGACTACAGAAGAAAAAGTTATTTATAAAGTTACAAAATTCCCAAAAGAAGTAATTTGTTTTGCTTATTTGCTCTAATGTTTACAAGATTGCTAATTATAAAACGCGGTTTTAACTTTTAGACAGCACAGATAACAAACCATCAAGGCTAAGATTTAGCACTAGTTTAATTACAACAACAGCAAAAACACGCTCCTACGTGCCATTTTTACCAGAATTTAAAGATTTTATTGGCAGCTACCAAAACTTACAAATCAAGATAAAGTGGTTTCTCCTATTTATAGAATTTCGAAGGTCATTTTTTTAATGAATATGCCTATGCATATATAATGTGTAAATTAATTCTGCCAATATCATGTACATATAAGTTGTTTTTATGTTGCATGAATAAATCTTGAAGCTATATATAAAGTTATAAATCTGGTTACAAGATATGCATTCGGCTACAACGTGTATATGTTCTTCTCCATATATAAGCCATGCTTGTTGCCATCTCCACCGCACTTTTCACGATGATGCTACTGCCCTTGCCTGTGATTACGGTATTGCTACTAGTTTGCCTCCCCACCGCGCTCTTTCTGATGCTTCAAACAGTCAACACCCTATTCTCAAGAAGATGATTTCGTCTACATATGGAAACAGCCTCTTCAAACGGCATCAAGCCTTGGTTCTAACTTTATCGTTTTACACAAATGCTTTGTTGCCATATTTCATGATGCACCCCTTATCTATTGCGAGTGCCCTAGAAAAACATATATATTGCAAAATATGTATCGTGCCAAGCATGGACATAGCTATGAATTATTGGTGAAGAACCCACAAATTTTTAAGAGCTAATATATATATAAAAATAATAAAGTCTTCAAATTGTTAAATTTCACTTTTATTAACACTCCTACTAAATTGTCTATAATCCTCAAAAACTACCATATATCTACCTTTTAGTGTAGTTTTGGATTTATTTCCTCATAGAAGTATTGTTTCTTCCTTGTATTAACAATACTATCAGTGTATCACTCTCTTATTATGGTCGCTACGATATATAAACTGATCATGGTGGAATAACCAAAGTTCAATCAAACCACACAATCATAGTTAATTGAATAAAAGACTATATATCACTCTCACTATTTACAGTTATAACACTTGAATTAAAAAGTCATTCAAATACATGTTTTAGAAGAAAGCAAATAATTCAAAAATACATTGTTGTATTTTCAATGCATTTCCAATAGTTCTAAACTTCAAAAAATTAATTGCGTTTACTAAATTATTATTAGTTTAAAATGATTGAAGATAAATAACCACAAAAAATACAGATGAATAATTAATTTTTTTTTTTGGACACATAATAATTAAAATTTAATATGTTGTTTTACTGTGTGTGAAAATTTTAAAATATAAATTTTGAAACAAACGAAGTATTTGGATAGACTTCAGTCAATAAATGAAAATAAAATAAAAAATAATATTTTTTTTGTCATCGACCAATCATGTCACAATCATACCTGCCCAAGGGACAAGGCTATATATCCTTTCAAAACATTACTCGCGTCGACTCTATCACTTCAATCTTTATCTCGCTCTCTATCGTACAAGCTTTCACCGTGGTTTAAGTTTCTGTGAGAGATCGAAGCTATGTCTCAGGTATTTCAATCGGGATTTCAACTCTCTTCTTAGAATTCCATTTACGTGATCTGGGTCACCGTAAAGACTGTTACTTTATCGCAATTATCACCGTTTTGGTATTGATAGGGTTTCAAACTTTTCGATCTATCTATAAGATGTGTAGATTATTCGTTTCTGTAACAACGAATCTCTCTGGTTGCGGTCGATCTATCAACTATAGTTTCAATCGAGTCTATAATATCGCAACCGTTGAGATCTTGATAAGATTATTACTCGCGAGGCAAGACAGTATTCTATATCATTATTAGCTGAAAAGGGTATGGTGTATTCTGATTGGTTATGTGGTGATGTTTGGTACATGTGTTTGAAAGGATTTGCACTTTTGTTTTCTGATGTAGACCGTTGTTCTAAGAGTGGCCATGTCATGCGAAGGATGTGTTGGAGCTGTTAAAAGAGTCCTCGGCAAAATGGAAGGTTTCTATGACTAATCATAACTATTGATGTTTATGTTCTGTCTCTCAAAATGCTTTAAAAACCAATTGTCTTCTCATCCCATTTGTCCTTCCCATACATATAGATTCCACGAAAAGATTCTCAACAATCTCGTGTTTTGTTTTAACCTCTTTTGCTTGGCAGGCGTGGAGTCATTTGATGTGGATATAAAGGAGCAAAAGGTGACAGTGAAAGGCAATGTGCAGCCGGACGCTGTTTTGCAGACCGTATCAAAAACAGGAAAGAAATCAGCTTTCTGGGACACAGAGGCTGAAACCGCCAAGGCCTAAGGAGAAGCAGAGCATTTCATGTGGCTCTGTTTTTAATAAAAATCTGTATGGGATCCTTCTTTGTTTCTGTGACTTGTGTCTGCGACAACCTTGTTTTAATCATTCAAGTAATGTGGTTTTAAAACACTTCTTTGAATAATTAGGCCTCTCATGCCCCCAAAACATACAATCTTTCATCAAATACAAAAGCTTCTTATAGTTATCGTCAACGATAACCGTTTGGTTATAACACAATGAGTTGGGTTTACGTTAGTTTGAGCCAATGAATGAAAAATATTTGGGACTGCCGCTTTGGTAATTATTATCTTCAGCTTTTATCCAAATAAGAGTAACACAGAATGACATTTTTAACATAACACAGTAACTAAATATAGGGTTGTGATAAAGAATCAAAAGGATGCAGATTTATTTCAAAATAATATTTTCGATATAAACCTAATTTTTAAATTATTAAATAAATTAAATAAATTATATATCTTTTAATTTTATATGTTAATATATATATTATATATATTAGAAATATATTCATTAAAAATATGTATATTTTATATTATATACTAATTTTATAATAATTTTAAATAGCATATTCATACTGCTCTACCAATCATTCTATTAAACAATTTAGCAAAAACATACAGCTTCTGCAGCATACTATAGCATACTGCTACTGCTAATGTTAATGTTCTACCAATCAAGGCCTAAATCATTTCTATCTAAACTTTACTTTATTAACATTCCTACTAAACTTTACTTTTTTTTTAGCAACTACCTACTAAAATATTCCTACTAATTTATCTATAATCATCAAAAATTACTATCTATCTTTTTGTGTAGTTATGGATTTATTTCCTCATAGACGTATTGTTTCTTACTTGTATTAACAAGACTATCAGTCTATCACTCTCACTCTCTTTTTACTATCGCTAAGATATATATTGATCATGGTGGAATAACCAAAGTTTAACAAATTTTGATCAAACCACAATCATAGCTAATTGAATAAAAGACTATCACTCTCACTCTTTACAGTAACACTTGAATTGAAAAGTAATTTAATACTCGTTCTGTTTTAAATACGTGTTTTAGAAAGAAGAAAAAAAAACACATTGTTGTATTTTCAATGCATGTTTATCAATAGTTATAAACTTCAAAAATTTAATTGTGTTTACTAAATTATTATCAGTTTAAAATGATTGAAAATAAATAACCAAAAAAGTATAGATTTACAATTAAAATTTATTATGTTATACTAATATGTGTGAATATTTTAAAATATAAATCGAAAATGAAGTATTTGGATAGACTTCAGTCAATAATAAAAATAATTAAAAATAAAATAAAAATAATATTTTTACAAGTATTTTCAATGCATTTTTATCAGTAGTTCTAAACTTCAAAAATTTATTTGTGTTTACTAAATTATTATTAGTTTAAAATGATTGAGAATAAATAACCACAAAAGTATAGATTTACAATTAAAATTTAATATGCTGTATTTTAAAATATAAATTGAAACAAATGAAGTATTTGGATAGACTTAAAATAAAATAAATCGACCAATCATGTCACAATCATGCCTGCCCAAGGGACAAGGCTTTATCACTTCAATCTTTATCTCGCTCTCTATCGTACAAGCTTTCACCGTGGTTTAAGTTTCTGTGAGAGATCGAAGCTATGTCTCAGGTATTTCAATCGGGATTTCAACTCTCTTCTTAGAAATTCCATTTACGTGATCTGGGTCACCGTAAAGACTGTTACTTTATCGCAATTATCACCGTTTTGGTATTGATAGGGTTTCAAACTTTTCGATCTATCTATAAGATGTGTAGATCATTCGTTGCTGTAACAACGAATCTCTCTGGTTGCGGTCGATCTATCAACTATAGTTTCAATCGAGTCTATAATATCGCAACCGTTGAGATCTTGATAAGATTATTACTCGTGAGGCAAGACAGTATTCTATATCATTATTAGCTGAAAAGGGTTTGGTGTGCTCTGATTGGTTATGTGATGATGTTTGGTAAATGTGTTTGAAAGGATTTGCACTTTTGTTTTCTGGTGTAGACCGTTGTTCTAAGAGTGGCCATGTCATGCGAAGGATGTGTTGGAGCTGTTAAAAGAGTCCTCGGCAAAATGGAAGGTTAGCTTTTCTATGACTAAATCATTAACTATTGATGTTATGTTGTGTCTCTCAAAATGCTTTAAAAACCAATTGTCTTCTCATCCCATTTGTCCTTCCCATACATATAGATTCCACGGAAAAGATTCTCAATCTCGTGTTTTCTAACCTCTTTTGCTTCAAACTTATACAAACACGTTTCTATAGTATCCTTAAAAGTCAAGAGCATGAACTCACTTTCTGTTTTTTTGGCAGGCGTGGAGTCATTTGATGTGGATATAAAGGAGCAAAAGGTGACAGTGAAAGGCAATGTGCAGCCGGACGCTGTTTTGCAGACCGTATCAAAAACCGGAAAGAAATCAGCTTTCTGGGACACAGAGGCTGAAACCGCCAAAGCCTAAGGAGAAGCGGAGCATCTCATGTGGCTCTGTTTTTAATAAAAATCTGTATGGGATCCTTCTTTGTTTCTGTGACTTGTGTCTGAGACAACCTTGTTTTAATCATTCAAGTAATGTGGTTTTAAAGCACTTCTTTGAATAATTAGGCCTCTCATGCCCCCAAAACATACAATCTTTCATCAAATACAAAAGCTTCTTATAGTTATCGTCAACGATAACCGTTTGGTTATAACACAATGAGTTGGGTTTACGTTAGTTTGAGCCAATGAATGAAAAATATTTGGGTGGTAATTATTATCTTCAGCTTTTATCCAAATAAGAGTAACACAGAATGACATTTTTAACATAACACAGTAACTAAATACAGGTTTTGTGACAAAGAATCAAAAGGATGCAGATTTATTTCAATTCAANTTTGGTGATTTGAGAGAAAGTAAAGAATCCAATCTTCTTAAAAGTCCCTGTAACAGAGATTTGACTTAGTTGGAACACAGTTCATAGACAAAAGACAACTCATGAAAAGATTCAATTGTACCTGTCGTCTTTCCTCAGGCAATGGAGCTTGCTCAACCCATGAAACCGCTAGACCCACGTCGTTTGTGTCTTTTCCAAGAACTCCAAAGGTATACAGCTCCACAACTTCCATGTACTCATCAACATCCAAGAGTATTTTCCCATGGAACACTTTTTCACTTAATCCAGCATCACTTAGGATATAGTGGTTGTCCTTGTAAACCCATAAGCTAAAGAACTCTTCCAGAACCTCACGTACACCGGAGTAGGAACCGTTTGATATTTGAAGACATATTCTAAATGGGGAAAAAAGAAGATAGAAGAGCCATTAAATACACATCTACAATATCATTCTGTGACTTTTGTCTATGTTAAAGTATGCAGAAACAGCAGTATTTAGTTAAGATTCTTTTCTCTGACTCGCCTCTTCGGTTAATGAAATGTTCGTTAATCTCCTAGTTCCGACTCCTATTTACAGAAAGAACCAAGTCTCCTCCTTTTCAAGCATCTTAAGCTGTAATAATATCAGAAAAGAAGAGAACAAGAAGGATACCCAGTGAGAAGAACTTGAACAGGAACAGCTGCAATTTCGCCAAACACTTGTCTTAGCTCATTTACAATCTCACCTGCCCTGCATTTAAAAAAAAAAGTCATTTGTTGTGTAGAAAAACTATCACAGAGCCAAAGAGTTCTAAACTCTGAAAGTATCTTAAAGCATCCAATTCAAAACGGAAGTAAGACAGGAAAATAAATGATTTGTCATCAATCTGAAATATATACCTGCCGAGTCCATGCAAGGATTGGACTAGAACCATGCCAGCAGATTCAAGCATGTCAAGCAACTGATGATCACCAAGAGTTTCAACGTTGCCAAAGATTCCTTTTAGTATGGAGGAAGATAATGAGACTGCCTCTTCATACATAGAGCAGACTAGGTAGCTAACCCAAAAAAAAAATAAACACAAGGGATCAATCAAAGACAAATCTTTATTACTTTCCTCCAGCTTCTGTGTTCAATTGAATCATCATTACTCTCCTGGAAAGTTTCTGAAAGAAAAAAANTTTTCCTCTAAAGAAGTAGCCTCTTGAACGTTTGGTGATTTGAGAGAAAGTAAAGAATCCAATCTTCTCAAAAGTCCCTGAAACAGAGATTTGACTTAGTTGGAACACAGTTCATAGACAAAAGACAACTCATGAAAAGATTCAATTGTACCTGTCGTCTTTCCTCAGGCAATGGAGCTTGCTCAACCCATGAAACCGCTAGACCCACGTCGTTTGTGTCTTTTCCAAGAACTCCAAAGGTATACAGCTCCACAACTTCCATATACTCATCAACATCCAAGAGTATTTTCCCATGGAACACTTTTTCACTTAATCTAGCATCACTTAGGACATAGTGGTTGTCCTTGTAAACCCATAAGCTAAAGAACTCTTCCAGGATCTCACGTACACCAGAGTAGGAACCGTTTGATATTTGAAGACATATTCTAAATGGAGGGAAAAGAAGACAGAAGATCGATTAGATAGATATCTACAATATCGTTCTGTGACTTTTGTCTATGTTAAAGTATGCAGAAACAGCAGTATTTAGTTAAGATTCTTTTCTCTGACTCGCCTCTTCGGTTAATGAAATGTTCGTTAAACTCCTAGTTCTGACTCCTATTTGCAGAAAGAACCAAGTCTCCTCCTTTTCAAGCATCTTAGGATGTAATAATATCAGAAAAGAAGAGAACAAGAAGGATACCCAGTGAGAAGAACT
Source organism: Brassica cretica (assembly GCA_003260655.2). NCBI lineage: Eukaryota > Viridiplantae > Streptophyta > Magnoliopsida > Brassicales > Brassicaceae > Brassica > Brassica cretica. The sequence continues at coordinate 30,174,196 of QGKV02000297.1, forward strand.
TGAACAGGAACAGCTGCAGTTTCGCCAAACACTTGTCTTAGCTCATTTACAATCTCACCTGCCCTGCATTTAAAAAAAAAAAAAAGTCATTTGTTGTGTAGAAAAACTATCACAGAGCCAAACTCTGAAAGTATCTTAAAGCATCCAATTCAAAACGGAAGTAAGACGGAAAAGAAATGATTAGTCATCAATCTGAAATATATACCTGCCGAGTCCATGCAAGGATTGGACTAGAACCATCCCAGCAGATTCAAACATGTCAAGCAATTGATGATCACCAAGAGTTTCAACGTTGCCAAAGATTCCTTTTAGTATGGAGGAAGATAATGACTCTGCCTCTTCATACATAGAGCAGACTAGGTAGCTAACCCAAAAAAAAAGAAAAAAAAACACAAGGGAGCAATCAAAGACAAATCTTTATTACTTTCCTCCAGCTTCTGTGTTCAATTGAATCATCATTACTCTCCTGGAAAGGTTCTGAAAGAAAAGGATCCATCGATTTACAGAAGATTACCTCTCAGAACGTTCAATTTCACCCCAAATACCATCAGTGGCCTCCATGTCACAAGTTTTTTCCACTGAGAAAATCTGCAAAATGATCGAGGAGATGACGGAGGAGGAGGAGGAGGAGCGAGCAGATAATTATTTAATTTGCTATTGGGCCAAGGTAATGGGCTTCTCCATCACACATAAAAATATAGTTTTTTTCATGAACAATTAAAAACATTATCTGCATTCTTGGTTTGTACAGCTTAGCAAAGGATGTATATGTGTATTAAATTGTTTTTTTTTTTCTCTTTCTTGTCGACGTGTGAATTGTAACGATCAAAATCTGAACTAAAATTTCGGCGGCTCTTAAACATTCGACTCAATTACGTTTGTGTGAATTGTTACGATCAAAATCTGAACTAAATTTCGGCGGCCCTTAAACATTCGACTTTACGACGTCCCACATGGGTATGTCTTCTCATCTACTTTGTTGACTATCTAAAATGTCGATTACACCTACTTTGTACATCATTCATAACAGTTTTTATGTTACATTCTTAGTTCTGGGCATTCGGGTCCCTGGGTTAAGTTCGGGTTGGGTCGTTGCGGATCCGGGTCCTTCGGGTCTAAGAGTTTAGGATCCGATAGGGTAATTTGAAATTCTCGGTTCATGGTCGGTTCAGGTATTTCCGGATCCGAATCGGGTTGGGTCTTAGATAGTTGGATCTAATAGGGTAATTAGAGTTTGNAAAGGATCCATCGATTTACAGAAGATTACCTCTCAGAACGTTCGATTTCACCCCAAATACCATCAGTGGCCTCCATGTCACAAGTTTTTTCCACTGAGAAAATCTGCAAAATGATCGAGGAGATTGATTATGTTCGTCAATGAGGTAAGGAGATGACGGAGGAGGAGGAGAAGCGAGCAGATAATTATTTAATTTGCTATTGGGCCAAGGTAATGGGCTTCTCCATCACACATAAAAATATAGTTTTTTCATGAACAATTAAAAACATTATCTGCATTCTTGGTTTGTACAGCTTAGCAAAGGATGTATATGTGTATTAAATTGTTTTTTTTTTTCTCTTTCTTGTCGACGTGTGAATTGTAACGATCAAAATCTGAACTAAATTTCGGCGGCTCTTAAACATTCGACTCAATTACGTTTGTGTGAATTGTTACGATCAAAATCTGAACTAAATTTCGGCGGCCATTAAAACATTCGACTTTACCACGTCCCACATGGGTATGTCTTCTCATCTACTTTGTTGACTATCTAGAATGTCGATTACACCTACTTTGTACATCATTCATAACAGTTTTTATGTTACATTCTACTTAGGTCTGGGCATTCGGGTCCTTGGGTTAAGTTCGGGTTGGGTCGTTGCGGATCAGGGTCCTTCAGGTCTAAGAGTTTAGGATCCGATAGGGTAATTTGAAATTTTCGGTTCAGGATCGGTTCAGGTATTTCCGGGTCCGGATCGGGTTGAGTCTTACATAGTTGGACCTAATAGGGTAATTAGAGTTTGTCGATTCATATTCGGTTCGGTTACGGATCGGGTTCTGTTCGGGTCATGTCGAGTCCAACCCAAAAAAATACCTAAAACACACAGAAAATATCTGAAAATATTTTAATACTAAAAAAATATAAGAAAATTTATCTAAAATCTAATCCAAAGAGATGAAAAATATCAAAAATTTTATCTAATTATCCCAATTATATTTTTGAAAAATCTAAATTTTTATCTGAAACCTAAAACCATACCCAAAAACTAAAATTTGAAACTTAAAAAAATACACATAATACCAAAAATAAATTGAAACATCCATATATACCTAATATATACTAGAAGTTTCAGATTTTCCGGTGCCCCACTCGAGTCTCGGGTTCGGGTCGGATCGGATCCTTCACAACAAGACCCAATAGAGTAAAAAAGACGGGGTCAGTTTCAGATTGGCTCGAAATTTTTTGGTTCGGATCTTCGGATCCAGATAAAACACCTAGGCCTGATTCTACTGATAGCCGGCTCTAAGCGTCTAACGTTACAAAAGAAATAATTTATTGATTTGTTTGAGGACAAAAAGTAATATTTTACTAGAATTCACAAAAACACCCGAATTTCTTTTTTTAAAGTATAGGTTCCTTTAATATAGCACACATCGTTTTCATAATAGTAAATTTAAACCCTTGGTTTAACCATGGCTCTCAACGGTTTCATCATAACCACCGTGAACTCCAATTTTCCCGCGAAATCAATCTCGCTTCCCGCCGGATACGCGCTCCATTCAAACTCCTGTACCATCTTCGCAAGCATCAAGTGCACGTGTACGGTCGCCATCGATAAACCGGGGCAGATCCGACGGCCTACACCGAACGGCATCATCTTCACTCCGGTTACCCCGGTTATATCCGCATCCTCTTTACCCGAAACAAACCGGTCCGGATCGAATTTCTTCGGGTTAGACCAAATCTTCGGATCTTCGTTTATTCCCGGGAGATAGAACTCGACGTTGATTCCGGCGGGAACATCGTACCCGGCTACCGTCGTCGGCTCCGTCACCGTGTGAGTCAGCGTGAAGTACGTCGGTGGATGTTTCCGGAGAATCTCCTTGACGAAGGCTTGNTCGTATCCGTCCCGCCGTTGAGAAACTCCGAACATAACGTCACGAGCTCTTCGTTAGACGGCGTCGTTTTACGCCCTTCGATTTTTAAGTCGAAGAGCGTATCTAAGTAGGAGAAAGACGTCGCCGTTTTGTCCGTTCCCGGATTCCGAAGCGCTCTCCGTCGTCTCTCGATGAACCCGACGACGAGCTCGACCTGCTCGCGGCGAACCTCGAGAGCTCGTCTCCTCTCCTTGGAGTAAAACGGAGCAAGGATCGGGAGGTAATCGTCCAGCCGCGGATCGATCGTGATCAACACCTTCTTCATCATCGCATCCATTTTTAAAATCGATTCCTCGTCCATTTCGATTCCGAAACACATCTCTAACAGAATACAAAACGCAGCGAATCTCGCGTTTCGTAGGACCCAGACGAGTCCGTTATTTTCACCGGCCTCTGATTTGATCCTGTCCGCGAGCTTATCCATGGCGGATCGTCTCAGCGACCAGAACTCTTTGAACCGGGTCGAGCTCAGCATGTTCTGCACCATGTTACGTCTGAGTGATCGCCACACGGGGCCGTACACGGAAGCGTTGACTGTGAAAGTGTTGGAGCTGAAGATTGTCCGTGTTGGATTCTCTTTGGGCCGGGTCGCGAACATGGGCCCACGCTGAATTAGAACATCGTGGGCCAGAGTCGCGTCGGAGATGATGATCATGGTTCGGCTCCCCATCCTCAGCGTGTAGATGGGACCGTACTTCTCCCTCAGATCATCGGCGTACTCGTAGAACTGCTTCCCGGAGCGCGCGAATTGGAAGAGGTTTCCGACTACGGGCCAGCCGGGAGGACCCGGAGGGAGGTTCACGCGCTTAGAGTTAGAACTCTTGCGCGTGAGGAACAGTATAACGAAAGCTGATACGAGAGTGCTGATGATAGTGAAGAAGAGTGAAGGAGAGATGTTGAAGGAAGTGAGAGGAAACGAAAGGAGAGACATTTTTTAAGCGCACTCTGTTTTTTTTTTCGCTGAGCTTTGTAGCTATGGAGGATGTAGAATGAGTGGGAGAGAAGAGGAAGAAGAAGGTATAAAAACAGAGTAGAGCATGAGAATTTAGGTGAGGAGAATTGAAAGGAGTCATACTCTTTTCGGTTAAGTTATTGCAGTTTAATACGAGAAGTACGATGAAATAGGTTTGTCTCTTTCTTACATCATCGCTAGTAGTTTCTTGTTTTTTTACGTAGCCCAGGCCCATTTGCGTTTTGATTACGTAGAAAAGCATAGTAACAGCAGGAATAATAGAGGCTTACTAACCACTGTTTGCGTTTTGGTCTATGATTCTTTTTGGTTAAATGAATAAGAGCATGTTTATATGTTCATTACAGATCTATTATGTCGGGTCTCTTAACGTGATATAAGATACGGTCTCTTAGCTTTTAACTAAAAAAACTAAGAGACGTCTCTTATATTTCTTATTTAAGAGACGTCTCTTAGTTTTTTTAGTTAAAAGCTAAGAGATTGTATCTTATATTACGCTAAGAGACTATATCTTATATTACGCTAAGAGACCCAACCTAACAGTTGGGTTAAAAAGCGAGTTCATACATACAATTTCTCATCTAAACCGATTTTATTCTTCTTGAACTGCATATTCTTTTTCAAATTCATGTAAAAGAATCTAAATGTACAACATTCCATACAATTTCTGCAGTCTGCACATGAACAATCAGACAAGGTCCATTATTACCGAAATAATAGATTCATTAACTAAAGGTTGACTTCTTGAATAGTTATATGTCGGCAACTCTAATGATCATCTTTCGCCACTGAAGAAGACACACTTACGGCTCAAAAACGTTCTTGAATGCATAGAAGACTTTTACCGCTATGAGTACTAAGAGGAGTTGTTTTATTCATATTTCCATCTTCGGCTGTTCTGTTACGAGACTAGAGATGAGTTATTGTTTGAAAATAATCTGAGAAGAAATGAAGCGAGAGCATGTTTATTACAGGTCTTTTATGTTGAGTTTTTAGCGTAATATAAGATCGGTCTCTTAGCTTTTAACTAAAAAAGTTAAGAGATGTCTCTTAAATAAGAGATATAAGAGACGTCGTTTAGTTTTTTTAGTTAAAAGTTAAGAGACCGTATCTTATATCACGCTAAGAACCCCAACCTAAGAGACGTGCAATAAACATGCTCTGAGAAGGTAAACATGCTCTGAGAAGGTAAACATGGGTGACTTGTCTTTATAAAATAGTATGTTCCGAGATATATGTTCATTGGTTCTTCCTCAGAAATGAAAACACTAAGTTTTAGCCGGGACTTTCAAAATATCTGTGCGACAAACATAGTTTTCAATACTGAGAATAGACCGACGATCTGTATCATGTTTTCTGAGCTTCTTCTGACAACGTCCTGTAGTTGGTAATTTTTGAGAAACTTCTGATGATTCTGTGATGAAGTTCATTGCCGGTTTCTCCTCGAAAATTGTTTGATTCTTGATACATTTTAAAGACAAAACCCCAATGATTTCCCGAGAAGCTCCAGAGATATACTGAGAACACCTTTGTTCTCGGAAATATATGTCTTCCCGGGAAGATTCCGACAAACATTTCCGAGATACTGCCGAGAAAACCAGGTGATCGGAATATTCCGACGAAGTTTTATGAGAAATTACCGACGAGCACTTCCCGGAAAATTGTCAACAAATCGTCAATACCATTCTGACGACTTGTGTTCTCGGTAAATATTTTCGGAGTTCATGAAGTTTTCTTGTAGTGATGTGATAGTAATCAATTGAATTAGAAAAAAAAAAANCGACGAGCTCGACCTGTTCGCGGCGAACCTCGAGAGCTCGTCTCCTCTCCTTGGAGTAAAACGGAGCAAGGATCGGGAGGTAATCGTCGAGCCGCGGATCGATCGTGATCAACACCTTCTTCATCATCGCATCCATCTTCAGAATCGATTCCTCGTCCATTTCGATTCCGAAACACATCTCTAACAGAATACAAAACGCAGCGAATCTCGCGTTTCGTAGGACCCAGACGAGTCCGTTATTTTCACCGGCCTCTGATTTGATCCTGTCCGCGAGCTTATCCATGGCGGATCGTCTCAGCGACCCGAACTCTTTGAACCGGGTCGAGCTCAGCATGTTCTGCACCATGTTACGTCTCAGCGAACGCCACACGGGCCCGTACACGGAAGCGTTGACTGTGAAAGTGTTGGAGCTGAAGATGGTCCGTGTAGGATTCTCTTTGGGCCGGGTCGCGAACATGGGCCCACGCTGAATTAGAACGTCGTGGGCCAGAGTCGCGTCGGAGATGATGATCATCGTCCGGCTCCCCATCCTCAGCGTGTAGATGGGACCGTACTTCTCCCTCAGATCATCGGCGTACTCGTAGAACTGCTTCCCGGAGCGCGCGAATTGGAAGAGGTTTCCGACTACGGGCCAACCGGGAGGACCCGGAGGGAGGTTCACGCGCTTAGAGTTAGAACTCTGGCGCGTGAGGAACTGTATAACGAAAGCTGATACGAGAGTGGTGATGATAGTGAAGAAGAGTGAAGGAGAGATGTTGAAGGAAGTGAGAGGAAACGAAAGGAGAGACATTTTTTAAGCGCACTCTGTTTTTTTTTTTTCGCTGAGCTTTGTAGCTACGGAGGATGTAGAATGAGTGGGAGAGAAGAGGAAGAAGAAGGTATAAAAACAGAGTAGAGCATGAGAATTTAGGTGAGGAGAATTTAAAGGAGTCATACTCTTTTCGGTTAAGTTATTGCAGTTTAATACGAGAAGTACGATGAAATAGGTTTGTCTTTTTCTTACATCATCGCTAGTAGTTTCTTGTTTTTTTTACGTAGCCCAGGCCCATTTGCGTTTTGATTACGTAGAAAAGCATAGTAACAGCAGGAGAAGAGAGCATGTTTATTGCAGGTCTCTTATGTTGAGTTTTTAGCGTAATATAAGATCGGTCTCTTAGCTTTTAACTAAAAAAGTTACGAAACGTCTTTTAAATAAGAGATATAAAAGACGTCGTTTAGTTTTTTCAGTTAAAAGTTAAGAAACTGTATCTTATATCACGCTAAGAACCCCAACATAAGAGACGTGTAATAAACATGGGTGATTTGTCTTTATAAAATAGTATGTTCCGATATATATGTTCATCGGTTCTTCCACAGAAATGAAAACACTAAATTTTAGCCGGGACTTTCAAAATATCTGTGCGGCAAACATAGTTTTCAATACTGAGAATAGACCGACGATCTGTATCATGTTTTCTGAGCTTCTTCTGACAACGTCCTGTAGTTGGTAATTTTTGAGAAACTTCTGATGACTCTGTGATGAAGTTCATTGCCGGTTTCTCCTCGAAAATTGTTTGATTCCCGATACATTTTAAAGACAAAACCCCAATGATTTCCCGAGAAGCTCCGGAGATATACTGAGAACACCTTTGTTCTCGGAAATATATGTCTTCCCGGGAAGATTCCGACAAACATTTCCGAGATACTACCGAGAAAACCAGGTGATCGGAATATTCCGACGAAGTTTTATGAGAAATTACCGACGAGCACTTCCCAGAAAATTGTCAACAAATCGTCAATACCATTCTGACGACTTGTGTTCTCGGTAAATATTGTCGGAGTTCATGAAGTTTTCTTGTAGTAATGTGATAGTAATCAATCGAATTAAGAAAAAAAAAGGAAAAATAACAATGTGGGATGTAATGAATATCGACACAATCATCTCAAAACCATTTAAGCGTCCAACACAAGTGAAAGCTAACAAAATCCCGAATAAAACTCAGAACCTTAGACTTAAACTGACTGAGACCACTAAACATTCAATCTAAGCCTGTTCTAAACAATTAAAAATAACTTATTTTGCTAAAAAGCAACTTAAGCTTCCCAAACAACCAAACAAAAAACATAACGAAAGAAATATTAACACGTAATTCTGCTTTTTCTTCTTTTCTTTGTGTTCTCTTTGACATCCAGGAACCATGACCAAACTGGGAAAACAGGTACAATGCAAAGGCCAAAGATCCACTACAGAATCCAATCGGGTTTTACTGATTATCTTGCTTTCCCCAACAACATAGATCCAAGCCCGGCCATCTACATCGCAAGAACACACGACCAGCCTTTTACCATCCCTTTTATCCTCAATGAAGTAACTCGGCTGATGGTAGGATTGTGTCTGTACTAAATACGGCAAGTCAGGGATTGACACTTCCATGAAACTCATCCATTTCACATCTCTACTATGCCCATTATCAATCTTGTCCTTGGCCACCCAAATCTGAATCTTCTTTGTTACATGGCACTGCTTTAACAACGAAAACCGATCTCCCCTAAAAACCCTAAGGACAAGAGCATCGCTATGATCGTTCTCCACACACGGTAGACCACAAAAGTTGAGGTATTTTCCGCTCCCAAAATCGAAGCTTACTACTAAGAGCAACGAGGGATGACTCAGGTAATAAGCAACCCAATACAAATTNCTTCTTCAGCTCAACCCCCTTCGCCGCTTCTACTGCCACCTCTTTCTCAGCTTCAATCTCTCCTCTCGTCGGCCTCTCCTTCCTCCTCGAAGGCCTCATCGCACCGATCTTAGAAGGATCCAGCATGATCGTCTCGGGCGGGAGCTTATCGAGCAGCAAGTGCACTTCCTTCTCCCGCCTCTGCTTCGTCGTTTCGAACGGGTTAGCCACCCAGGAATCGAAGTTCGGCTCTCCAGACCCTGGAATGAGAACGCTGGACCATCCCATCGAGTGACCGATCCCGAGAACGTCCTCGTACGGTCTGAACATCACCTTCTCGATCTGGTAGCCTTTCACCATCGAGTGGCTCATGTATCTGCTATAGTCACCGCTCGAGTCTCCTAGAACCTGAACGAACGATCCGGTTCCAGCTGCTAGCAAACCTTTCTGGCTGAAACTCAGCGTCTTGGCGTGGAAGCCGTGGATGGTCTGAACCTCCTCGAATTTGCGGAGATCCCAGATCTTGAGTTTGCGCTCTTTGCCTGACGTAGCCATGAGGTGGCCGTTTGGGTGGAACGCGGCGGAGGAGACTGGACCAGGGTGGCACTGCATTTGGACTAGAGGTGCTTGGCTTGTTGGTTTCCACATTGTGACGGTTCCACCAGAGTGTCCCAAGGCGACAACACCGTTGTAAGGATTCACTTCCATTACATCTGTTCTGCCTTTGCCTGTTCGGATACTGGCTACCATGTCTCCGTAGGTTACGTCTTGGTAATGTAGCTGACCGATTTTGTTCACTGATGCGAGGAGGAAATGGTTCTTTAGGAACCTGAGTCTAGCCACTGGACCACGTTCCTGAAGTAGAAAAGGTTTGAAGTCAATATAACCAAGAACAATATAAAAAAAAAAGACAATAAGCCTCACCTTCAAACAATGGAGCTCAGTTCCATCTCTCGCATAAATATAAGAATACCTGTCAAAAATCAACGAGTCAAAACATTAGACTAAGACACAAGGAGACATAGCATAGAGAAGGTGATGTTAATAGATGTGAAAACACACATACTTCTTCTGGGCAGCTGCAAAGAATTGGTCATTGTGGAGGAATGCAACATCACGTACTGTTTCTCTTACCTGCAGATGACATCAACTTCTATCAAGAACCATATCATAAAGAAAAATCCCTACATAAAGTTATTATGAAATAAAAAAAAAACCGACCTGGATTTCTTTAATTAAGTTCATACTCATCATGTCTACAAGAGCAAGGTGGCCTTTGCGACCACCAGCTAGCATATGCCGTCCACTTGCAGTAAAATCGAGTTTGTACGGGCCAAAATCTACATATGCTCACCGGTGTCAGTAAAATGAATCAGAAGAACACATAAATAAAAAGAAAGTCTCCATCACACAGAGTAACCTAATTACAAATTTTACAACTTGAGATAAGACTTTCCCTCTGAGAGGAAGCTATTGTTCATTTACCTGGGAGCACAATGTCATATTGGTTTCTTGAGCTTAATATATCAACTTCTTTGGCTATATATGTCTGCTTGACCCGCCATGTCTTCTCTAAACCATCAGTCTCCAAGTACCCTGCTGAAGCCGGCAAGAGCCACTACATAAAAACAAAGCAATTAAGAACTCGAAACCAGCTGAAGTATCAAGAAACTGTTGCTTAACGTCAAGTGAAGCACTCATCTCCAAGAAGCACTGGAAAAAACAAGATCAACACAAAGCTGGACTGAAGGAGTAAAACTTTTACCTTCTCGATTTTAGCAGCAGCTTTTGCAGCCTTCCCATACAACTTCTCTCGTGAAGCAAGTTGAGTCTTTAGTTTCTTATCTTTCAACGTCTGTAGAACAAGAAGAAAAACACTCAACTTCTGCATTTTCACAAACCAAAAGCCACAAATCAATTAAAACTCTTATGTATATACCTCTAAGTTAGCACCATCTCCTCTAAGATACTTCTTTTCTTTAGCCTCCAACTCAACATCGATCTCCTGCATACAAAAATTGAAGCAAAGTTCTCAACTTTACTGAAACCCACAAACAATTAAAGTGCTTGAACTTAGTACCTGCTCATCAGGAGGCAAGACCTTCTCCATGAGATTGTTATCCTCTAAAGCGACCTCCATCGTCATCCCTTGCTAGTTCTCCTTACAACCTAAACGAATCAGACAAATCATTACACTTAAATCTGAAAACCAACGGATCCAGCAGTGAGCTTAGATTCATATTCGTTCCGATTGAATCATGGCTCAGCTAAGTTTTACAGTAGAACGGGAAGAGCTATGAGGATCGAGACGAACCTGAGAAAATATTGAAATTTTGAATTAGCTTTCACCTGAGAGGCGTGAGTTTGAGATTTGAGACGGCGGCGGTGAGGAAGAAACAGCACACGACGACGGTGAAGCTTTTTTAAAGGGTTTAGCAGAAGAAAGATGCGTTAATTGAGGAAGAGCTCCGAGATCGAACCTGCGCTGATTGGACTTCGAGGGTTTTTTGTAATTTTACAAAAACAGATAATAATTACGAAAAAAAGGAAAAAAATAATAATCGAGATAATTTGAGTAAGCCTGGGGTTGACAAAAAAAGAAAGAGTATTAGGCCTGGAGTACTCTTAACTGGGCCTGCGCTGGGTAAAAGAAAGAGCCTAGCGAAACCCACGAGCTAGTTATTAAATACAAAATATGAAAGTTGTTCTGTATTATATCATCTATCTATCTATACTATTATTTAATAAGTTATTTAACTTACTTATCATGTTTTCCATGATTTTCGGATAATTTGCTTATTTGTCATGTTCAACAATCTATCTATACTATTATTTAAGAAGTGATTTATCTTACTTGTTATGTTTTCCATGATTTTAAGATATTTTGCTTATTTGTCATGTTTTCAACAATTTTAGTTAATAATTTTCTTATTTGTCATATTTTAATTAATTTAATTGAATCATTAGTTTAAATAATCGATCTATATTACTATTTAAAACTTAAAAATCATCATCTATATAAATATTTGATATTATTTTATTTATTGTAAACTAAATGCATGATGTTTGACTTTGCCGATTATATAATATTTGACGTTAAGTTTATATGGGAAATCTGCTTTAAACTATCACAAAAGTTTAACCATGCTAAGGGACATAATGAAACCCTTGATTTTTTTGTCTTGGTGAATGTTAGCGTCAGTAGATACATGTATATACATATTTCTGTTTATTGATGGACATAATGAAACCTTTGATTTTGCAATACGAATTGATCTTCATTGACTATTTTGAAACCCTTGATTTTGCAATACGAATTGACATGTTCATTGACTCTTGAGGTTTAATAGTTAGTTATATTATTATATTCTAAAGTTTTGAAATATTGATTGGTTTATAATAGTATCCGGCGAGAAGATAGATCAGACATTAAAAAGGAATATTGTTGATGGCATTAAAAAAGAATTTGCTGATGTTTTAATATATCCAGTGAATTGAATGAAAGTGATTGGATGACCATCAAAAAATTTCATATTGACATGTAGGAAAAAGTTATAGGTTAACGCTGATTTTAAAATAATTTGAAAATCCAATACTTCTTTTTTTGTAACTTAAATCCAATATGTAAGACCCGATCCAGGCCTACTAGGCCGCGGTCGATGTCTCACGTCGCTTAGTCCATACCCGGACCGAACCTCTAAAAATTTTTGCCCTTTATTTAAAACATCGCCCATAGGTGAGGGCTAACTCAGATCTTAGCTCAAGACTACCATAGTCTTTCCTAGCTTAGATCAATACAACACATACGCAGCAGAATAGTATCTACTTAACCATTGGACTAAATCCAATCTAACACTTGACTGGTCAGATCTCCTCAGCTACTGGTCAGTAAACGCAACTGCCAGCTAGCTCCAAGGTCGATCCTGAACCTAGACCAAGTCATACAATCAGAGGTTCCGTTCCCCTAAGCCATTCTATCTAGATCTATGCAACATTGACAGATCATACCCTTGCCACATTCCCAGAGCTTGTTAGCTCATTGTCCCAGCTGACTTAGCTGTCTTAGCTAGCTCACCCAGCTAGTTGAGCTGAACCACTTCACTTGAGGTTTGCTGCTCCGTTCCAGCTGATCGAGCTGCGAGGTAGCTTTGCCCAGCTCCCCGTCCACTCGTCCAACTCCCTTATACCTGCATAAACTCTTCCCTTGGGTACTTAGTCATTCAGCCAACCATCCCCACAGACATAAGTAACCCTTGAGAAGTCTTCAAACAGCTAAGGACATGCATCTGGCCCTTACCGGCTCATGCACTGTCCCACATCCTTTTTGCCTTATCAACTTATGATACCAAGTCCAGCTCATGGACTAACAATGCCCATCAGANGCCACCTCTTTCTCAGCTTCAATCTCTCCTCTAGTCAACCTCTCCTTCCTCCTCGAAGGCCTCATCGCACCGATCTTAGAAGGATCCAGCATGATCGTCTCGGGCGGGAGCTTATCGAGCAGCAAGTGCACTTCCTTCTCCCGCCTCTGCTTCGTCGTTTCGAACGGGTTAGCCACCCAGGAATCGAAGTTCGGCTCTCCAGACCCTGGAATGAGAACGCTGGACCATCCCATCGAGTGACCGATCCCGAGAACGTCCTCGTACGGTCTGAACATCACCTTCTCGATCTGGTAGCCTTTCACCATCGAGTGGCTCATGTATCTGCTATAGTCACCGCTCGAGTCTCCTAGAACCTGAACGAACGATCCGGTTCCAGCTGCTAGCAAACCTTTCTGGCTGAAACTCAGCGTCTTGGCGTGGAAGCCGTGGATGGTCTGAACCTCCTCGAATTTAACTGGATGTGAATAAACACATACTTCTTCTGGGCAGCTGCAAAGAATTGGTCATTGTGAAGGAATGCAACATCACGTACTGTTTCCCGTACCTGCAGATATCATCAACTTCTGTTGAGATTTTAAACATAAAGATTACATATAACAAGCCCTGATTAAGGTTATTATGGTATTAAAAAGAAGCCGACCTGGATCTCTTTAATTAGGTTCATACTCATCATGTCTACAAGAGCAAGGTGGCCTTTGCGACCACCAGCTAGCATATGCCGTCCACTTGCAGTAAAATCGAGTTTGTACGGGCCAAAATCTACATATGCTCAGCGGGTGTCAGTAAAATGAATAGGAAGAATACATAACAAAGAGAGTCTCTATCACACCGAGTAATCTAATTACAAATTTTACAAACATTCCCTCTTGAGAAGAAGCAATTATTCATTTACCTGGGAGCACAATGTCATATTGGTTTCTTGAGCTTAATATATCAACTTCTTTGGCAATATCTGTCTGCTTGACCCGCCATGTCTTCTCTAAACCATCAGTCTCCAAGTACCCTGCTGAAGCCGGCAAGAGCCACTACATAAAACACAAACCAGCTGAAGTATCAAGAACTGTCTGCTTAACGCCAAGTGAAGCACTCATCTCCAAGAAGCACCGGCAAAGAGGGTAAAAACAAGATCAACACAAAGCTCACTGAAGGAGTAAAAATTTACCTTCTCGATTTTAGCAGCAGCTTTTGCAGACTTCCCATACAACTTCTCTCGTGAAGCAAGTTGAGTCTTTAGCTTCTTATCTTTCAACGTCTGCAGAACAAGAAAAAATCACTCAAAACTTGTGCATTTCACAAACCAAAAAAGCAACAAATCATTACCTCTAGATTAGCACCTTCTCCTCTGAGATATTTCTTCTCTTTAGCCTCCAGCTCAACATCAATCTCCTGCATACAAATTTAATCCAAAGTTCTCAACTTTCCTGAAACCCACAAACAATTAAAGTGTTTGAAGTTCTAACATACCTGCTCATCTGGAGGCAAGACCTTATCCATGAGATTGTTATCCTCTAAAGCGACCTCCATCGTCATCCCTTGCAAAGTTCTCCTTATAACCTAAACGAATCAGACAACTCATTACACTTGAATCTCAAAACCAACGGATCCAGCAGTGAGCTTAGATTCATATTCATTCCGATTGAATCATGGCTCAGCTAAGTTTTACAGTAGAATGGGAAGAGCTATCAAGATCGAGACGAACCTGAGAAAAAGATTGAAATTTTGAATTAGCTTTCACCTGAGAGGCGTGAGTTTGAGATTTGAGACGGCGGCGGTGAGGAAGAAACAGCACACGACGACGGTGAAGCTTTTTTTAAAGGGTTTAGCAGAAGAAAGATGCGTTAATTGAGGAAGAGCTCCGAGATCGAACCTGCGCTGATTGGACTTCGAGGGTTTTTGTAATTTTAGGGTTTTACAAAACAAATAATAATTACGAAAAAAAGGAAAAAAATAATAATCGAGATAATTTGAGTAAGCCTGGGGTTGACAA